>SJXQ01008481.1:37034-84913 GCA_006408695.1 Aepyceros melampus
CATCTATTTCTGCTTTATTGATTATACCAAAGCCTTTGACTGTGTGGATCACAATAAACTGTGGAAAAGTCTGAAAGAGATGGGAATACCAGACCACCTGACCTGCCTCTTGAGAAATCTGTATGCAGGTCAGGAAGCAACAGTTAGAACTGGACATGGAACAACAGACTGGTTCCAAATAGGAAAAGGAGTACGCCAAGGCTGTATTATTGTCACCCTGCTTATTTAACTTATATGCAGAGTACATCATGAGAAATGCTAGACTGGAAGAAACACAAGCTGGAATCAAGATTGCCAGGAGAAATATCAAGAACCTCAGATATGCAGATGACACCACCCTTCTGGCAGAAAGTGAAGAGGAGCTAAAAAGCCTCTTGATGAAAGTGAAAGAGGAGAGTGAAAAAGTTGGCTTAAAGCTCAACATTCAGAAAATGAAGATCATGGCATCTGGTTCCATTACTTCCCCATCAAATAGATTGGGAAACAATAGAAACAGTGTCAGACTTTATTTTTGGGGTCTCCAAAATCACTGCAGATGGTGACTGCAGCCATGAAATCAAAAGGCGCTTACTCCTTGGAAGAAAAGTTATGACCAACCTAGATAGCATATTCAAAAGCAGAGACATTACTTTGCCGACTAAGGTCCATCTAGTCAAGGCTATGGTTTTTCCTGTAGTCATGTATGGATGTAAGAGTTGGACTGTGAAGAAGGCTGAGCGCAGAAGAACTGATGCTTTTGAACTGTGGTGTTGGAGAAGACTCTTGAGAGTCCCTTAGACTGCAAGGAGATTCCACCAGTCCATTCTGAGGGAGATCAACCCTGGATTTCTTTGGAAGGAATGATGCTAAAGGTGAAGCTCCAGTACTTTGGCCACCTCATGCGAGGAGTTGACTCATTGGAAAAGACTCTGATGCTGGGAGGGATTGGGGGCAGGAGGAGAAGGGGACGACTAAGGATGAGATGGCTGGATGGCATCACGGACTCAATGGACGTGAGTCTGAGTGAACTCCGGGAGTTGGTGATAGACAGGGAGGCCTGGCATGCTGCAATTCATGGGGTTGCAAAGAGTCAGACATGACTGAGCGACTGAACTGAACTGAACTGAACTGCATAGCATATGAATGGGAAAGACTAGAGATCTCTTCAAAAAAAATTAGAGTTACCAAAGGAGCATTTCATGCAAAGATGGGCACAATAAAGGACAGAAACAGTATGTACTTAACAGAAGCAGAAGATATTAAGAAGAGGTGGCAAGAATACACAAAAGACCTTTTCTGGGAAGAAAAGCTATAATCAACATAGACAGCATATTAAAAATCAGAGATATTACTTTGCCAACAAAGGTCCATCCAGTCAAAGCTTTAGTTTTTCCAGTAGTAATATATGGATGTGAGAGATGGAACATAAAGAAGCTGAGCACTGAAGAATTGATGCTTTTGAACTAGGGTGTTGGATAAGACCCTGGAGAGTCCCTTGGACTGCAAGGAGATCAAACCAGTCCATCCTAAAGATATCAGTCCTGAATATTCATTGGAAGGACTAATGCTGAAGCTGAAACTCCAATACTTTGGCCACCTGATGCAAAGGAGTGACTCATTGGCAAAGATGCTAGCAAGCTCCAGAAGTTCATGATGAACAGGGAAGCCCACAGTCCATGAGGTGCTACAGTCCATGAGGTCGCAAAGAGTAGGAAACAACTGAGCAACTGAACTGAGCTGAATAGCATATGAATAAAAACTATAAAACAAAAAACATATATTTAAAAATGAAAAGACAAGTCCATAAAGGGAAAGCAATAACTCAAACTATTTTGGATAATTAACAACTAGAAAAAAATACACAAATCAAGAAGAGGATTATTTACCCAGATATGGAGAACATTGAACAGTTTTGTGAATAGAGTGTGTTGATTTATGAAAAAACATTGAAAATTCAGGTTAAAAAAATTTCTAGCTATATCCAGTGAAAGTTTGTATTACCATGTAAAGCTCCAGTGCCCAAGCATCAATTCTGTTGAAATCTTGAGTCAACACAAGTCCAATGCTTTGTGTAGAATCAGCTAAGACATCTTAATCTGCCCCTTTCTGCTTCTTCATTCCCCTCAACTAGTGATCCTAAACTCACTTCTAGTAAACTTTGTCCCAGTTGCGGCAGGGTGGGGTTGGGGTGGGGCGTGGGAAGCAACATATACAGTTTTGTATTCAATAGTTGTTAGTTTGGTAATACAGAAAATTACTTAGCATCGTTAGTGGCAAAGATGTGCTATTCTTTAGTTCAAGACTGTTGTATTAGAAATTGCTAGTTTCCTTTGTGTGAGTACTTTAGTAAATCTATATTATATTTTGGACTCTAGTCCATCTAGTTCTGAACCAAATCTTTATTGTGGGAATGAATATTCATGGAGAATTCTAAAAAAATATACAGCCCTTTCCATCTGCTATCAATTCTTAATTTTATTTTTGTTCTAAACCAGAGCAACAGAAAAGAGAGTTGCTTATTTAGGCCTTTTTGCAGGTGTGCACTTACCAAACTCTGTTTGGCATTCTGCCATCAGTCTATTTTGAGAGATTTCTATAAGGCAAGGATCTCTAAATCTTGCCAAAGTCTTTATTTTAAAAATTCTGTGGAGTATATTCTTCTTTATGTTTTTAAGTGCTGTGTATATGAAAAATCCTTTAGAAGAAAACTGTGCTGTCAAGAAATCCCTGTGTGTTATTAAATAAACATTGAAATTTTTATTATGAGTGATAATTCCTATCTTATTGTGTCTTCTAGGAATCTGATAACCATATGTTCTACTCCAAAAAAGGGTGCTTGTTTTCATGAATTTCAGTTTGTACTTTGACACTATAACTATCACTGTATGTTCCCTGCCCTGACTTTTCTATTCCTTTATTTCCTCTTTCCTTTTTTTTTTTTTTAAATCTCATTATATGATATGCTTCACTCTAAGGTACAGCAAATTTGAGGGGATGTCAAAATAACAATGACCTAGACAAATCAATTAGCAATATACTTTGACCAGCAACCAACTAGAGAAAAACATTTTAACTCCCCAGCCAATTAGATGACATATTTGTAGTTTTATTTCCTCTTGTACTAAATAGTCTGATCTAATCTATTTAATGTCTAAAGTGTTTTTCTGCTCTGAAACATTTTGATCTAAGCTTGTTCCTTTCCTATATTTTCTTCATAATATATGTAGAAGTTTCTACCGAACTAGAGTCCTTGAAAAAATAATCTGTATATATTCTATTGCTTATAATTATACTTTGTATTGGTATTTTTCTTTATAACACAGATGCAAGTATTTTAAAAGTTTAACTCTATGGTCTTCAGGGAACAGTATGAAAACTCCTAAGCCAGGTATATTTAGGCAGGATGCCTAGATGAACTTTGGAGATTAGGAAGGACTTCTGTAAAAAGTGATGTGTATAAAGAATATTGGTGACTTAAAGAATAATATAGAAGGACCCAGAGAGAGAGCAATAAGAGGAGTTCTTCCCTGACCACAGTGCCTTCATATTCTAAGCACAAGAGATAAATAGTGTGGAGAAAACATGGGGCCGCATGAGGACATGGTAAGCCATGACTAGGAATGTGAACTTTATCTTTGGGGCATTAAAGAGATATCCACTGATTTTACTCAAAGTGTGACTTGAATTGAAGAGCACTTTAGAAAGACTCCTTTGGCTGCTCAGAGGGGCTGTCTTGCAGGAATGCAAGAGGAAAAGAAAAATTCTTTAGTTGGCAACTTCAATTATCTTGGGTTTCCCTGATAGCTCAGCTGGTAAAAAAAAAATCCACCTGCACTGTGGGAGACCTGGGTTCAATCCCTGGGTTGGGACAATCCCTGGAGAAGGGAAAGGCTACTCATTCCATTATTTTGCCTGGAGAATTCCATAACTGTATAGTCCATGGGGTCGCAAAGAGTCAGACATGACTGAGCGACTTACACTATCAATTATCTAAGTCAAATGTAATTACAAGTCATTAATAAAATATCATTGTCAAAGATATCATGCTCTGTTTATCCTTCTTGCTTTTTTTATATTGTTCATTGGACTTTCACGGCAAGAATACTGGAGTGGCTTGCTAAAACTCAACATGAAAAAAACTAAGATCACAGCATCCAGTCCCTTTTCTTCATGGCAAATAGAAGAAGGGAAAGCGGAAACGGTGATAGATTTTATTTTCTTGGTCTCCAAAATCACTGCAGATGGTAACTGCAGCCATGAAATTAAAAGACACTTGCTGCTTGGCAGAAAAATTATGACAAACCTAGACATCATATTAAAAAGCAGAGGCATCACTTTGCCAACAAAGATCCATCTAGTCAAAGCTATGGTTTTTCCAGTAGTCATGTATGGATGTGAGAGTTGGACCATAAAGAAGACTGAGCTCCTGAAGAACTGGTGCTTTCGAACTCTGGTGTTGGAGAAGACTCTTCAACTCTTCAAGACTCTTCTAAGTCCCTTAGACAGCAAGGAGATCAAACCAGTCAATCCTAAAGGAAATCAACTCTGAATATTCATTGGAAGGACTGATGCTGAAGCTCCAATACTTTGGCCACCTGATGCAAAGAGCAACTCATTGGAAAAAAATCCTGATGCTGGGAAAGATTGAAGGCAAAAGGAGAAGGGGGTGACCGGATAAGGTGGTTACAGAATGTCACAAACTCAATGGACATGAGTTGGAGCAAACCCTGGGAGATAGTGAGTAAGGAGTCTCGGGTGCTGCAGTCCATTTGGTTGCAAAGAGTCAGACATGAACTAGCAACTGAACAACAACAATAATTTATCCTTCACGTATTTGTCTTAATATTTCATATAGCTTTTTGAATTGCAAGTAATCTTCCATAATCAGTATGTCAACTGATTTGGTGGTAATGGTTTATAGCACACATAAATTCACATATGTAAGAAAATAAGCATTGTTTTCTACCTTGATTAGAAATTTTAAATGTTTCCCATAAAGCAGTTTTTAAAATTTGATAATAATAAAGGAACATCATGAAATATAGAATACAGGATTGATTATTTTTTAATTTATTAAAATGGAAGAAGTGTTCATTTAACGACATTGTCATCACAGTGTGGGTTCAAAGATTTTAAAAGTGTGAAAGATAAGAGAAGCATTTGCTGCCTTTGAAAAGCAAATGTTTGTATAATCTCAAAGTTTAGAACAAATATTACCTATGGAGCCAAAATGACATCTGTTAAATAAATCTGCAAGATGATAGGAAAACTATGCCAAACACATTTCTTTACAAGAAAATTAAACACTGACTAGAATTTCAAGTAATGTTTTATTTAATAAAATCATAGTGTCATAAATTATCATTCATGAACTCTGTCTTTTCTATTTTCCCACTTGGAATTTTACAGGTGATGTTTTAATTACCTGAATGCCTTCATTGAATTTTTGTTGTGTTAAAACAATTGTTTCATTAAAATAAAAAGTAGGGATTTCATAGAAAGTGCTACTGAATGACTTTGTTAAATGGAATATGTGGAATTTATTCATATTAAATTTAAATCATATAATTTATTCATATTAGGTTCATATCAGTAAGAACCTAGAAAAAAATTAAAAATTAAAAAATTAAGATCAAAAATCTTTCCTTTGTCTTTTTATATCATTTTGTTCACACACACACACACACACATACACACACAAACAAACAACTTCCAGTATAGGGATATTCCTGATGAAAATGCTAAAATAAGGCCATAAACTTTCTGAAATACTGTTTTCATTTTAAGAAAAAAAATTAGTAGAATGTAGTTTAATTTCCAGGAAGGGAAGCATTAACAGAGTATTTTAGCATTCTCTGTCTTGTCCACATAAGGAACAAAACAATTTGCTTCAACAGCAGCAAATTATTCAACCCATACAAGTCTATTGTTCCTAGAAACTGGTTAAATTCCAGTCTATAAATAATTATTAGGGTTCATGTGAGTACAGAGTTTTAAAAAATGATCATCTGAGATTATCTTTGTAGTAAAGATTACTTCTCACCGAAAAGATCCACTATAGGCAAAATACTCTGTTATGCTTGTGAAACTTGACCATGTACTCCTACAAAAAATGGAAATAGAAGAGAATGCTAATTTTGTCTTCTGTCATATTATATGCCTTTGGAATCTAGTCCAGATAACAAGAATGCGCTCATCCTATGTGATTGAATAGAATGAGCTGCTGTGCGTTTGTAAGACTGCAGCTTCCATTCAATGAGGTTTTAAAATAATATATGGGAAATATTAGTAATCCTATGATATAATCAATAAGGCTTCCCCTGTGACCCACTGGGTAAACAGCCTACAATGTAGGAGATGCAGGAGACATGAGTTCAATCCCTGGTTGGGGAAGATCCCCAGGAGAAGGAAATGGCAACCCACTCCAGTATTCTTGCCTGAAGAATCCCATTGACAGAGGAACCTGGCAGGCTACAGTCGGTAGGGTTGCAAAGAGACTCTTTTATATACATAAAGCATTTTATATATATATATAATATAGATTCTTTTATATATATAAAAATGTAAGCAAAACTCAAACATACAGTTTTACTTGTATATGCATGTGAATATATATGTGTAATTTCAGATATTTTTAGTTTTAACATTATCCCTAAGCTTATAATTTATATGGTTTTGTACCAATCAGACAGTGAGCTTCCCAAAGAGAAAGTTGGTGTCATATTTACTTTTATTTATGTTCACCAGACTTCATCTTTTACATAACAGGTGCTCAATGATTAATTTTTGTAAAATTGCATGTTTACAAAATAAGAATATTTATTTTGAAAATGTTTGGGGGCACAGTTTTCCTCACATCTCGTAGAGGTTGGGTAATAACTGAAACAAATTGCTACTCATTCAAATAAGATTAGAGACATCTCCTATGATTTCTGTCCATCTCCTTTGTCACATTCATCTTTCCTTGGCTGAGACAGCTTACTGAATCACACTGAATCCTTGAGATTCTTTCTACAATTAGGAAAACAGTTTTCAACACAGTACACAGGTCTTGTACATGTTTTGCTTAATAATCACTATCTTGTTGTATCATGTTTGTACGTTTCCTTTCCAAAAACAGGGATTTCTTTGCAGCGTCTTGCTTTCACCCCCACCAAGTAGTTACTTTATTGTTGGATAAATATTAACTATTCCTCAACTTACTGAATAGGTGCATATGTGAATGAAGCCTTGAAGATAAGAATAAGCTATTTAAAACTTACAAAACTAGGATGCATTTGTGAGTTTCTGCTTCCCTTTAATGATAATATGTTTTTGTTTAGAAATATTGTGGAGATATTTTATGATGAAGATTTTTAGTAAGGAGCTACAGAGAGACTTCTAGGCAATGTCTTTCTTGTCACTGTAACTTCTAGGCAGTAAAGTTTGTTGTCCATGCAAATTCAGAGAGGGACGCAGGACTTTCAGGGGTATCCTGGCTGGGTATCCAACCTATATTTACAAGTTTGGTAGGGCACTCAACTGAATCCCAGAGCACTGAATAGAAAAGTTTTGTAACAGTTTGTTGCAAAGGGACTTGAGTTTTTATTTGTAAAATTATTCATTATTAATAGTAAATGGAAAATATACCCTTAATCATTTTAATGAAGAAATACCACAACTTGAAGTTTGTTTTCATCGTGTTGTCAAAATTTAAAACCTAATTTTCTGTAATAATTCATAATTATTTCATCTTTTCACTCCATCTGGAAGGTAATCAATATATAAGCTTATGAACCAGCTGCTGCCCCAGTCATGGGGCAGCTGCCAAGAGTGACCTGGGCTCTTGTCCAACAACAGAATCCCCAGAAAACCCTCTAGCTACAAGGAAATTGGTACAAGCACAAGTGCTGCCTCCTTTTTTACCCAGAATGTTCATTTATTGGGACTATGGATCTTTGAGACTCTTTTCTCCCTTTTCACACCTGTGACTTTATAACCAAATAACTACTTATTAAGTCCTATTTTACATGACAATAATACATGCAATTATTTAGGGAATATAAATATGATGCTTTGTGAAAGACTTTTTCTTACCTTTCAAAGACATGCCTAAGAATATCAAAACTTTAATATGAATACAAAATAGAAAGGAAATAAAACTGCATGACAATGGATAGTTATAAATGCCATGTGGAATTATAAGGGTCCTAAATTAAATCTTGAGATAAGTAAAATAAACAGTAAGATAAATTAACTGAATAAAGATTATATTTTACCTACTTTTATAAGTAACAGTGCACAAAATAAACTATAGATTCTATTGACATGCCCTCTATTGCCATGCCCTCCTCCAGGGATCCTTCCCCACCCAGGGATCAAACCTGCATCTCTTGAAGCTCCTGTATTGGCAGGCAGATTCTTTACCATTAGCACCACTGGGAACTCTGTAGACTATATTTTGTTGGTTACAAAATTGGCAAGCAGAGACTTGATATTTTTCAGTTAAAAGGTAAAAATCTAACGATTGTTGCGCTTATACCATCAAGCACTTTACATGCCTCATTTCAGCTACTCATTTTTAATATCCATGTAAACAGATTTTTAGCATTTCCCTTTTATAAAGCAAGAGATTAATTTACATCAAATTAGGTAACTCGCTAGTTCTACAGCCTGTTCAGCTCATGTTTTTTCAACTAAATCCACTAAATTCCTTTCTAGGTTTTTTTTTTTTCCTAATAATGCTGGCATCATTACTCTTTTTAATCCTTTAATGCCATGTTTTCAGTGCCAACATTCCAAATAGAATTGCTTGGAATAAAACAAAACCCACACAGCTATTGCTATCTTTTAGGAATACTTTGGAAAAGACAGGTTGTAAAAGCTGATCACTTCCACAGGTAGGCATTTGAGCAGTGGATATTCTTTTTCCCATTTGAGCAGTGGGAAAAAGAGTTTATTTTAATCAGTTGCTTGTTTTTTAAAGTATTTCTAGGATTTTGACTTATTGTTTATATTCTGGCTCCAAGTCTGCTGCTCCTTTTCCCTTGAGAAATCTGCTTCCTGGTGATAGAACAGTACTGAAGAATATGTCAGAGAAGAGGTACCTCCTTCCAAAACTGCTTTTCCTTAAGAACATGATGAAATGTATTTCATTTTATCTGTTATTTCAATTCCAGTTCCAGTGGATACATCACCAAAACCAGGCATTTCAAGGGAATATTTATTGTAATGTTCAAAATCTGCCATATGTTCTATGTGCTAGAATTCTACAATCAGAAAAATTTAGCATGGTTTTCTTTATTCTTGATCCTTCAAGATCCTTACTTGTAAAGCAGATATATAGTATTATCAAATATATTAGTTGAAACTCCTTTTGATCAAATTATATTCAGTACTGTTGCTTAAAATTCTAAAATTCACCCATGGACTATTCCTTAATTTGCTAGTTTCAATAATTTAGATTTTTAAAAATTTAGACTCCTTTTAAAATTAATATTTATTAAGATTATATTTGGTTGCATGACTCATCACAATCTCTAGTGTTTAGTCTATTCAAACATAATACTATATTTGCTGCTTATTTGACTAATTAAAACACGTTCTTCCTAATTTTATGATAATACCATATTCATTTATCTTTCTACCCCTCTCATTCTTTCTTCTCCAAAATTTCCTCTGGATTTGTGTACATCCCCTCATGCATTAGTCTTTGGATGTATTGTCCAATCCACCATGAAAAAAGCATTGCCTTGACAAATGCTTCTTATTTGTCTGTAGCCCCATTCTTATCCCTAAGTTAACCTTGCATTTCTAAATGTTTGCTGTGTTTCTAAACTGGATGTTATTCTGAAAGCTTAGATTCAGAATGCTCTGAATTCAAACTCAGCCTTTTCTCATTATCTCCCTGAGTACATTTTTCATGTCAATACCTTATTTTCATGAATAATACTATTATTATAGGTTGAACAATGTGTAAATAGGATATGTTGAGATCCTAACCCTCAAAAAAAGAGAATATGACTTTATTTGGAAATAGTTATTGCAGACATAGACATTTGGGCAAAGTCATATTGGAGTAAGTTGGGCCATTAATCTAATGACTAGTGTCCTTAAAAAATGAGAGGAACATCGAGAATCCTACTTGAAAAAAGTACACAGGGAGAAGACAGCCCTGTGACAACTGGGACAGAGATTTGAGTGATGTGTCTGTAAGCCAAAGAATGCCAAGATAGTCAACAAATACTAGAAAGTAGGCAAAGCAAGAAAAGATTTTCTCCTACATGTTTCAGAGGAAATATGGTCCTGCCAACCCCTGAATTTGGGACTTTCAGTCTCCAGAGTTGTGACAGAACAAATTGCTCTTATTAACCACCCAGTGTGTGGCACTTTGTTATGACTGTAGGAAAATTACACAATTACATCCATAATTGAAATCACAAGGATGTATTTTACTTGACATTCATCCTGACCCTTCAAAACTCCGCCTGCCAAAAAACCCAATCCTTTCAATTCTCTTTTGACAATAATGTCTACAGGCTTCCCCTTAGATATCCTTTACCTGTCTTACTCACAGGCTTTTATCATGTCTTAAAAGACTATGGTATATTGATTGTACTAGTAGTCCTAATTCTTAACTAGTCTCTGGCTCTATACCCTATTAAGTAACTTTATACCTTCTATCATGATTTTGGGCTCCACCATGAGGCATGCTTAAGGTCAATAAAATGCTGGGAACCATAATTCAAGCAGTCTTAAATAGGCTTGAATCTGAGGACTTTGAATTTGTACCTCTGCCTTTTTCCTCCACCATAAGAATATGCCCAGTTAGCCTACTACAGTAGGGATCCCCAAACTCGGGGCTCTAA
Organism: Aepyceros melampus; assembly: GCA_006408695.1. Taxonomy (NCBI): domain Eukaryota; kingdom Metazoa; phylum Chordata; class Mammalia; order Artiodactyla; family Bovidae; genus Aepyceros; species Aepyceros melampus. The sequence continues at coordinate 47,861 of SJXQ01008481.1, forward strand.
TGCCCAATGATGTGAGATGAAGCTAATGAAATAATAATAGAAACAAAGTACACAATAAGTGTAATGTGCTTGAATCATCCCCAAACCATCTCCCTCATAGTCTGTGGAAAAAACTGTTTTCCACAAAACCAGTCCCTGTTGCCAAAAGGATAGGGATTGCTGTACTAACAGACATATGCCTTAGTCACACCCCCAAATCTTATTAGATCAATTCAGTCACATGAATGACATCAGAAAAACTACCCAGCTGAATCAGCCTAAATTTGTCCCTTTTATTTTCCTGGGCTGAGTAAATGCTTATAGCTTTAAGGCACTAAGTTTCATGGTTTGTTTACACACACACATACACACACAGCTTTATTAAAATGTCAATAGATGATAGCTTCCCTGGTAGCTCCACTGGTAAAGAATCTGCCTGCAATGCAGGAGACCCTGGTTCAATCCCCTGGAAAAGGGATAGGCTACCCACTCCAGTGTTCTTGGGCTAACCTGTCATACAGTAATGAATTCTCCTACAATGCAAGAGAGCTGGTTTCGATCCCTGGGTTGTGAAGATTCTCTGGAGGAGGGCATGGAAACCCACTCCAGAATTCCTATCTGGAGAATCCCCATGGACAGAGGTACCTAGCAAGCTATAGTCCTTGTGGTCACAAAGAGACACAACTGAGCAACTAAGCACAGATAGCTAATATCAGTATCTACCCATCACTCTTAAGGGAACCATAGCCTAGACTTTTCTTTACCTTCTAACTTTATTATTTATTGCATAATTAATTTGCCATATCTTCTAACAACTTTGGTGGTTACTAGAAGTCTGAATTATGGGCATGTGTATAATTAATAACACAGAATCTTTGTAATACTAAAATCAAGTGAAATAGGATTTCCCTAGTAGGTACATCAAGAACCCGTTATTGTATGAAATCCCAGAGAAAAAACTCAAGCACAAGGAAAATTTATTGTTCATGAATTATGGATTAGAAAAATGTAAACTTGTATTGTTTTAGAGATCTCTTCTTAAGCATAGTGATGCATTTAGGACAATGATTTATCAACAAAATTATTATCTCATAAATAAGCCAAGAATATTATGAAAATGTATCCTTTTCTGGGAATCAAATTATAAAACCTAACATCAAGCAGTAGTGCCAGGAAATACATTTATATTCCTTATTGTGCAAACAACTTTGTATTTATAAGACTAGACAAACTAAATTATTTATGAAAGTGTCAATTTTTTATGCAGAAATATCAATTTGGATTACAAATTCATGAGTATATGATATCTTATTGCAGAGTAAGCATATACTCTAAGGATTAAGAATTCTCAAAGTATATTTTCATTTATATATATTTTCATAGACAGAAACCATTAAAATTATATGCTATTATTATTTTTGCCTTGTCAATTTGATAAATTATACATACAATAAACATTTAAAGGAAAAATTCCATTTTTATTACTATACATTAAATTAATGAAAGCTATTTATATAGTTAAGCTTAAAATCAAATGTATTATATATAATTTTCAATTAAATTTTGAATCTCTAGCAATGGCACATAAGATCTTTATTACATTTAATTAAATTTCTGTTCTTTTATGTATTCTTTCTATTTGAAACAGGTAGTTATCACTTTTATTTTCATTTCATATTAATAACATATATTTTTGAAACATGTTACCCTTAGAAACTATATTACAATTTTTCATATTTTGGTAAAGCAAAAGATAATAAGACACACATTTCATTTTTCTATTCATTAAATTATCAGTTTTTCTGGCTTTATACAATTATACATTTATTAATTCATTATTTAAACAAATATTTATTCAACATATACCATTATTTTATATGTATTTTATTTATATATGCAGACATATTTTGTTATATATGATATATATATATAATTATAACAAAACAATTCACTCAAATTAAAATAACTAATTTTAAGTATATAACTAGAGTTATTTGCAATTCCATTTTCCATATTTAGTTTATAATGTCAACTTAACTGCATGAAACTCTGTTCAGATACACCCTAATAACATTAGAAAAAAGTACCAAAAACTGTTTCTTTTGTTTTGTTGATGTTTGTTGATGTATACACAGTATACACTCTCTTCTGAAAATCCTATAGAAGATGAAAGAGAAAGAAAAAAATAGATAAGGCACACATCATAATAGTTACTTTGAGTTTTTATTCAATTATATTATTTTAACTTAGTCCTTAATTGATACAGCACATTTAATTTTTGTTGGTTATCAAAACAACAAAAAGCCCTGATATGCATAAAATACATATGTTATGAAATCCACTAAAAAAATTTGTTCTATGTATACACTATGCAAAACTAATAGCGGTCCTCCACAGATGAATATTTTTGTGTGAAAACCTGGAAGTCTGTTACTCTATTTTTATTATCATCATATATATATATACAATACAATGAAAGTTCTGTTAAAAACATAGATATTTTAGCGCCTTCAACATATGTCAATTATTACTGCAGATGGTGACTGCAGCCATGAAATTAAAAGATGCTTGCTCTTTGGAAGGAAAGCTATGACCAACCTAGACAGCATATTAAAAAGAAGAGACATTACTTTGCCAACAAAGGTCTGTCTAGTCAAAGCTATGGTTTTTCCAGTAGTCATGTATGGATGTGAGAGTTTGACTATAAAGAAAGCTGTTGCTGCTGCTGCTAAGTCGCTTCAGTCGTGTCTGACTCTGTGTGACCTCAGAGACGGCAGCCCACCAGGCTCCCCTGTCCCTGGGATTCTCCAGGCAAGAACACTGGAGTGGGATGCCATTTCCTTCTCCAAAAGAAAGCTGAGTGCCAAAGAATTGATGCTTTTGAACTGTGGTATTGGAGAAAACTCTTGAAAATCCCTTGGTCTTCAAGGAGTTCCAGTCAGTCCATCCTAAAGGAAATCAGTCCCGAATATTCATTGAAAGAACTGATGCTGAAACTGAAGCTGCAATACTTTGGCCACCTGATGACTCATTTGAAAAGACCCTGATGCTGGGAAAGACTGAAGGGAGGAGGAGAAGGGGACAACAGAGAATGAGATGATTGGATGGCATCACCAGCTCCATGGACATGAGTTTGAGTAAGCTCCAGGAGTTGGTGATGAAGAGGGATGTCTGTTGTGCTGCAGTCCATGGAGCTGCAAAGAGTCAGACATGACTAAGTGACTGAACTGAATTGAACTCAACAAGTACCAATTGCATTAAATCATTTAAAATGTATTCCATTATTATTTTTAAATGGAATACCTTTAAATGCATATTATTATTACTTTACCTATGAGGATATATTGTTATCAATCCTCATATTAATTCTAAAATAAAATAATATTAGATTGCTATATACTTTTTTTCTGACTTAGCAAGCCTGCATGCTCACTCAGCCATGTCTGATTCTTTGCAACCTCATAGACTGTTGCTCCTCTGTCCTTGGTTCTGGAAAGAATACTGAAATGGGTTGCCATTTCCTCTTTTAGGGTATCTTCCTGACCCAGGGATTGAACACCTGTATCTTGCATCTCCTGCATTGGCAGGCAGATTCTTTACCATTCAGTCACCTGGGAAGCCAGTAGTTATTTATATTTTGGACCTTTTAAATAGAAAGTGCTCAAATCAAGCCAAACAAAATTCAGACTCACCCACTTGTATTAAGTGACCCTAATAATCAATCTTCTAATTTTCATCATGTAAAAATTATTCAATATTTATATGAATATTAATATTTGCACTATTTAGTTTCTTAAGAAGTATTATTAATAATAGCCATCAAAGAGTATCTATGTCCTCAGTATGCTTGAAATGCAAATCAGTTTGTGTACTGAAATTGATCAAATAAGCAGTTTATTGCTCGTTAAATTGTACACATGGAGAAAATTTTTCCAAATCTGCTTATCTGACACATAATAGGTCATTTTATGAATTTACAGTCAATAACTAATATTCCTAATGTAATAAATATATTTAGATATTATATCTGTACTGGTGTCTACAGTGTATCCTAGCAATTTTGTTATATTCATGAAAAACATAAACAGATTCCAAATATTACAGAGCACAATGTTGAGAAATGTGTGTTATTTGTAATGAATATATCACAATTCTACATAAGTGATGATGATATTAACAGACTGTGCACTTTAAATGGTTTTTTCAGAATTGGGAATGAGTTTTTGCTGATCATCCATATTTTATCAGCCCGTTTCTCTCTCTCATTAAAGGTTACATTAGTAGTAGCTTCTGGAATGGAGCAAAACCCATGGTCTGTGTAATGTTGAAGTCACAACCAAGGTTTCTTTAACTACAGAATTTTTTTAATTCAAACTAACAAACTGAGGACAGTGTTATCAGGTGAGATATTAAAAATAGCAAAAGAGGAAAATAGATATTCTGGGATGTGGACATTGATTAGAGGATAAAAAAAAAATTTGCAGTGGAATAAGTCTTAAAGATCAACTGTCTAATCAGGTTATTGTAACAGATTAGGAAACACATTCTTCCCTTCCAAGAAAATATGTAACCTGTTCAAGTGACTATATCCCTTAGAGATTAAAGACAGAGGCAAGGGGAAACTAGAACTCAAATTGTCTTAATGATTATTTTATTTCTCATTCTAAGTCAATTTGCTTTCAGAGAACATAGAATTTTTAAAAAGGTGATTAATTCTATAATAGACTTGTTTAAGCCACTCAAATTTCCTGTCTTTAACTTCATTTCTTAGCACTTACAGAAGAACCGAAGGGAAGCAATGTCTTAGAAGGGAAGGAATTCTTGATTACGGACCTGAAATGGGCAAGATGGAGGATCAGGACAATGAACCAGGGAAAAGATGTCGCTCTTTTGTGCCAAATATGCTTACACACGTTACCTTACATAATTCTCGCTCCTTCACATAAGGTAAGTGTATTTTCTAGAGTTAAGAAAATGGCAGCTTTCCCAAGGTCTTTTTTTTTTTTTTAAAGCAATAAATTCAGGAGTATAGTAAATCAGCAGTTGCTGTTTTTGGAGTGTCTCAAAAGGCGTATTTGCCCATGCTACATGTGTGCTAAGTCTCTGCAGTTAGGTTCAACTCTTTGCGACCTCATGGACTATAGCCCACCAGGCTCCTCTGTTGTGGGATTCTCCAGGCAAGAATACTGCAGTGGGTTTCCATGCCCTCCTCATATTTGCACATATTATATCTAAAATTCATGTCAGCTCCAAAAGAGAAGTTCAGTAGCTTGCCTAAGGTGTTAGGGAAAATAAGCAAGCAATCTTGAATTTAAAGCTGGAAGAGCCCAACTTCTTTGATGTTCTTTTTCTAGACCACACCTGAGATTCACTGTTACTTGACACGTTCCTGCTCCCAACATAAACATCTTTGTTTGAATGGTGGCAGAGTTATGCCTACCTTAAGAATTGTTGTATGAGTAATTCAGAAATCACATGTAAAACTGGGTTTTGAGAAACTAACTAATACAGTTTCCCTAGTTGCCCATAAATTTAGAAGAAAAGAGATTCCAGTGACATTCTTGTATATGTTGTAGCACCCACTTTACTGCTGCTCCCAGAATAAAATTAGGCTTTTAAAAATTACGTCCCTGAGAGTTTTAAATTTTTTTTTTTTAATTAAACTATGTTTAAAAACATTCAGTGCACATGTTGCTTTTGTAGCCTTCTGGTATTATAAAAACCAGTGCAGCACAGTCTTCCAGGACTTAACTGTGGAAGACATTTTCAAAAGTTCTCTCTTTTCTAAGAATACTCACAATCACCTAGCAGACACTAAATTCTTTTGGTTGTCTTCAAAACATAAATTTCATTCTATGAATAAATTTTTAAATTCACTTCAAAATCAGTTTTAATTTCTACTGCTATCTGGAGTTAAATGTCTTTAATGCAATAAATTTTCTATTTTAATCCAAATTATGTAATTAATTATACTATTGTTTCATGGCATTTCACACCATTCTCATTTAAATCTCACATTATTCATCAGGGCATCAGTTTCCTTACAATTTCTTTGGAAGGAGAGAATTTTTTTAATGGTTGAGGATATTTACTTCCTGTATATTATCTTCAAATATCATCATTTTTATTAAACTTACATTATAACTGATATGCTGACATGTTCATGTATTTATATGAAAGATAACCCACTGTTTATAGGAAGACAGTAATGTGCTAAAACAATAGGCGAAATATGATCATATGTAGTGTCTCATGAATAATAAAAACCCATATTGCTGCTAATCCTTTTTCTATGGAAAAACTTTTTAAAAAGCTAAGTGAAATGTGACTCATCAAAAGAGCTCTATTTGTAATGTGTATCTGTAGCGTTAATTAAGCTACAGCTCCACTTCCAGGTACAAACTGTATTACTAATGTTTATTTGCTTTTATGTTTGTATTTTTAAGATTATTTTGAATAGAATATTAAGACTGCCCTTGTGATTTATGCTTTTTTTTTTTCTCCTTCCATAGCTACAGAATTAAGTGCTCCTTAAAGGCTATATTTCAGACTCCAGAAGTAAATTAAATGTGTTTAAAGTAATTTATCTTTAATGTGGTTAATAATCATACTTATCATAACTAACATTTTTAGATGCTCATTTTGTAAGATAAACTACTTCAAAGTCATTATTACAGGGCACATTTTTCATTATGATTTTCCTACAAGTCATCTTCCCATTTGCTTGAAGATTTTATGGTCACAAATTATGACCTGTGTGGTCTTCCTGTGATCCTCATGAGGAAAGTAAAGCATATGATCTTATGCAATCAGAAGCAGGGACTAAAAGGTAGCCCCAAATTTATTGACCTATAGGAAGCTGACCTGAAGATCAGAGAACTTCCTTAAGGATGATTTGTGGATTTATAGTTGTAAATGTTAAAGCTGGATGGAGAAACTTGAGGATATTTTGCCCACTTTAATTTGCTCCACATCAATATTTCACTCCTTGGATCTCAAGCCGGGTTCTCTAGTCGTTGATTTATTAGAAAAATGATCTAGATGAAAGAGCTATTTTCTTTTGGTTTTTGCTGTAGACTAGAGTTTCTTTGTATACTTATAATGCTACTAACCCAACAAGAACTTGGTTCAGGGGACCAAATGCTTGTTAACTTCACTGTAATTCAGCTCACTCAGTCCAAGCCATATGAGATACATTTGGAATATTGTCAAGGATATTAGGTGGGATGCTTAGAGACCAACTACAACCGTATATCCTGCCTTAAGCAATACTATGAGAATTACTGCAGAGTTCTCCGGGTATTCAGTGAGATCAGAGTGGACAGCCAGCCTTCAAGGGCCCCAGCAAGCCTGACGATCCAGCTCAGAGCCGGCTACACTCTTGTTGGTGTGACTCAGTCATCTCTGTATTCCCTAATTTTTCAACTAAAACTTTCCTAGGCATCATGGTTAAATATCAACTTTAACCTAAAACTGGACCAGACTTATGAAAGTAGATAGTTTACAACTTGCCCAAAGTAGATATTTGGTTAATATCAACTACATAAATGAACTAAGAAATAAATTTGGGGATTGAGGAGTTGCCATCCCATTGTCCTTAACCAGTGGGGAAGAATTTCTTATGTAAATTCATGGACTATGGATAATGTTCTCAATTATACCTTTGTTATTTACACAGAACTTTATGAAATAAATCTGCAAATGTAGCACCTGTTTGTCACTTTGTCAAGAAATTATACTAGAAAACAAAATTAAAATATGTTGTCCAAAATGTACATTATTCTATTCATGTCATATGTTAGATTGCTTAGCATACTATGCATTATTATTTATCCAATGCAATTTTTAAGTTTTAATAGTGCTTTCATAATGTGTTTTTTTTTAATAGGTTACAGACTAGGTTTCTAATGTATTTTTCTCTACCCAAAGCAATTGCTTTTTTGATGACTTGTTTTCTTAGCATAATAACTAGAGCTAAAGGGCAATGCTATCATTGTGCTTTGTCATTTGCATCTGAATATTTGAGATCTAATTTTAAATGAAATCAGATAAGTCTTGGAACTATTAACTTTGACTAAAACCAAGTCCTGACTTACACTGCATAATGCATTGCCAAATAACTGCAAAGATAGTGTATACCTTCACTGAAAGGGCAAACTCAGAAAGGGGTCCATTAATGAGATTCTCATCACAATACGATTATTTCATTGTGTTCCAAACGAATGCCTAGTTTTTCAAGATTTTTGAAAGAAGTTTAAATTTCTTCTGATGAAATACTGTAAGGGCCCTAAATAATTATAATTGGATTCGGACCTCTTAAAACAGAGAACTTGCACATGATGGAGGATTTTCTATGCATACATGTTCAGTCCCTCAGTTGTGTCTGACTCTTTTGCAACCCCATGGACTGTAGTTACCAGGCTCCTCTGTCTATGGAATTCCCCAGGCAAGAATACCGGAGTGGGTTGCCATTTCCTTCTCCAGGGAATCTTCCTGTCCCAGGGACTGACCCTTCATCTCCTGCACTAGCAGGCAGATTCTTTACCACTTAGCCACCTGGGAAGCCCAGCTTTTCTATACACGCATGCAATAACTTTGCATTCTTCATTTTCCATCTTAATTTTAAAAATAACACTAATATAACTTTTGCTAAGTCACTGTTATTACCGTTGTACAATGTCATTGGCAGACATGAGACAAACAGCCCCACCAGCTTCCTTAAGTGAAAGTGAAGTTGCCCAGTCGTGTCTGACTCTTTGCGACCCCATGGACCTCATGGTCAACCAGACTCCTCTGTCCATGGGATTTTCCAGGCAAGAATACTGGAGTGAGTTGCCATTCCAGCTTCCTTAATAGTGTGAAAAAGGCAGGAAAAACAGAAAGTGATCTTTATCTTTTCTTTCTTCTATATCAGAAATTAACAATAAAGATAGCTACTTATTCAAATAACTTTGAAATTTTATGTTAAAATGTGAAATATTATGCATTTTTAGAAATAGTTGTCATCACCTATATTTTAATTTAGTAATGCACATATTTGCAAGGATGTATCCTGATCAGATAGGGCAGAAATTTCCAAAGGATTTTCCCAGGTTTTGGCTAATATTTTTTTCAGTAGCAAACATGAGTGCCTGAAGCTCTGTTGAGGATATCTGTCCGTTACCAAGTACAACACCTTCCACTTGACCACAGGCTCAAAATAATCACAGAAGTCATTGCCTTGCAATTTTCTGGAACTAATATTTGGTCAAGGATATCTAGGCCTCAGGCGGCAACAAAGATCATCGTATCTTGTAATCCTGTGTATGAAAGAAATGTGCACAATTCTGTTTACAACCAAGCCTAAAACTCCCACTTCATCTGCCACCTCATGTCTTCAGGCTGATGTACTTAAACCAAGTTTACCTGGTAATAGTCCATCTAATTGGCAGTCCAGAAATAACTTGAAATTTTTATGTCTCTAGTTTCTGTGGGGGAACTAGAAAATGCTGAAGTTTCATCCTTTGATTATCCCTTTAAATCAGTTTGCTTGCCCTTTTCGTGATTGAATTGTGCTCTTTTCCCTTGCCCCGTTCTTATCACTATAGCTCTCATTATCTCCTCAAAGAGACACAGAGAGACCCAACCTCTGTCATAGGGTCAGGAACCCCTGAGTCCACAGCCATTCAGATGAATGTTGAAGGAATTATTATATACTCTTTGCAGTGATGTTGGTGACAGAAGAAACTCATGACACAGATTTTAACCATTATCATTTCACTGCCTAGAGAGCAATACTTTCATTGCAGGACAGGCCAGAGATTAATAGCATTAATATCTTGTGCAGATAAATAAAGAGAATGGACAGTTAAGGTAATTGTTTCAATAATTATGTTTTATGCATATTACATATATGAAAATGGTAACATTTATGCATGCAAGCAAAATGTAACTTTGTGTTTTAATGATGCTGGTAGTGATTAAGAATCAGAGAGACAAATTTATTTGACTAGTATGCTAAACACTATGCCATGCAATGTACAGATTCTTCTCATTTCATCTTCACAACAATCTTTTAAAGTTTTGCGTTCATTTTAATGAACTGAAACAAACAAATAAAAAAAAGATTGTCACTTGCCCAGAGCTGAGTACTGGAATTGAGACTGGAACTATAAATCTTTGACGTCGTTAAGGAAGTTTCCTTTCCCAGTCTTGCTGAGATAACAAAAATTCACTCAACGATCTAGTTGGCCTGTCAGAAAGTCACTCACCAACTCACTCACAAGCACCAACTAAAACAGAAGCTGCTGAGAACTGACTGAACTACCAAAATAAGACTAATATTTACTTTCAAGTAGTTTTCAAAACAACTAGCTAAAAAGAAGGTGATAAGACTAATCAACAGAATGCAGAAACCATTTTCCATCCACATGCACATAACACAGTGGAGATGTTTATTCCCATTGTCTCTTGCTGTCAAGAAAGGAGTGACTATAAGCTCCACTCCCCAGGAAAGAAAAGTGTGGGAGAAATACGTCTGACTAATACATTTAAGAAAAGAAGTGAGTGTGGTTGACTCAGTGCCTCCAGGTTTCCTTTTGTGCCCAGCTGCTTTGCACATGGGACATCTGCTGTTCCATGGAGAAGCTTGCAGGGTATGCGACACCTGCTTGGCAGGCATGCAGGTATCCAAAGACACTCGGGACATTGTGACTAAGTCCCTCGCATTCCAGGGTGAAGAATAAGCAAGTGCGTTTGCAAATTAGCTGAAGTTCTGTTCTCTACTCACTGACACCAGTAATTGACCTAATATTTCATCTTTCATTTTTTCTGTTCTATATCTTATCTCAAATCTGACAAAAGTAGATAGATTTTTTTTTTAAGTAGATGTTTCTTTATTGGCTCATGGAAAACCCTGCATCCTATAGTCTTCAGAATATGTAAGAACTGGTATTCGAGGACCAAATATGACTGATGCTTCTGCTATAGTAATAATAAAAGGCCTTAGAGAGTATAGGTTATGTGGCATTTGAATTCAGTCTTTCACAGTGGCTTAGCCATAGGGTGTTTGTTGTTTTTCAGAGGTTCAGTGTTGTTTTTAATGGGCTTTCAATTTATTAAGTGTGGCCTATTCAGACCTTTATAAGCAGGAATAGAATTCTCTGCAGCTGACACCAATCTGACCTAAGACATAAGATGGTCCCTTGTGACTAAACATGATCCCACCTACACTGACATGGATTTTCTCAAGCAGATAAATTTTATTGAACAACAAGAGACACTGAGACCTACTTTATGTTCATTTAAAACAAGCAAAAATTCATTAGAGTTTATATCATTGCGTGTGTTCAGTGATGCACCCATTCATTTACCTGCTTTTCTTTTGCTTCTCAACCATTACTTCAGGTTAGAATTTGTCATTGCAAAGGCAGCTAAATTTCTAGTGAGAAGTCTTGAGAGTTTCCAGTGTGTGAACTGGTACTACCAGAACATATACGCCAAGTCAGTTAGTCTTTATATAGTTTTAAACTGTATTAAGGGTTAAGAGTACCAACTTTCAGTGATATACACATTGTCTTGAATCAGAACCCCTTATTGGACCTCATAGAACCTGTATTGAGTTGTTTCTGGAAACTCTGATTAAAGTTTTAGATTTGATAAATCCAGAATGGTTCCATCCACATGAGCTAAGTATATCTTATACAAAATATGATAGAAAAAGAGGCCATTAATTTGTAAAGCATATGCCATTAGCTTCGATTGAAGGTAAAAAAACAAAGTCAATAAAAATCATTGCAAGTACAAAAACTTAAGACTGCAATTTAAAAAGCCTGAGCTGAAACATGCTGTTTGTAGGAATCTCATTTCTCAGGAAATCCAGGAGCAACTGGATTGATTTAAACATAAGCTTTGGTCTTGATATCAGGAGTAGTGAAGAATGAAAATATAATAAATATAGGCTAATTAACTTTGAGGAGGAGAGAATTTCCATATGAGAAATCTTTTCATTTTAAAGGAAGGTATATATACATTTTATAAGAGAAAAATGAGATCTTGGAGGTGAAGGTAGATGGATAAGAAAGCAGAGAAGACATACCTGGTTATAGTTATTTTAAGGAAAGAATTTTGGACTCTTTTGTTGATTATGATGACTACTCCATTTCTTCTAAGGGATTCCTGCCCACAGTAGTAGCTATAATGGTCATCTGAGTTAAATTCACCCATACCAGTCCATTTTAGTTTGCTGATATCTAGAATGTTGACATTCACTCTTGCCATCCCCTGTTTGACCACTTCCAATTTGCCTTGATTCATAGACCTAACATTCCAAGTTCCAGTGCAATATTGCTCTTTACACCATTGGACCTTGCTTCTATCACCAGTCACATCCACAGCTGGGTATGCTTTGGCTCCATCCCTTCATTCTTTCTGAAGTTATTTCTTCACTGATCTCCAGTAGCATATTGGGCACCTACCGACCTGGGGCGTTCATCTTTCAGTGTCCTGTCCTATCTTTTTGCCTTTCATTTGTTCATGGGGTTCTCAAGGCAAAAATACTAAAGTAGATTCCCATTCCCTTCTCCAGTGGGCCGCGTTCTATCAGACCTCTCCACCATGACCTGTCTGTCTTGGGTGGCCCCACACAGCATGGCCTAGTTTTATTGAGTTAGACAAGGCAGTGGTCCATGTGATCAGATTGGCTAGTTTTCTGTGATTGTGGTTTCATTCTATCTGCCCCCATGATACCTTCTCTCAGTGCCTACTGTCTTACTAGGGTTTCTCTAGCCCTAGACATGGGGTATCGCTTCATGGCTGTTCCTGCAAAGTACAGCCACTTCTCCTTACCTGGGACATGGGGTATGTCTTCATGGCCACCACTCCTGACCCTGGACATGGGCTATCTCCTCTCTGCTGCTCGCTGCTCCTAGCAGCCCAACTGCCACTAGGTGCTCCTGCGCCAGAGCTGCCACTCGCCACTCAGCTGCCGTGCCCTCTCTCAGCACCTACCATCTTACTTGGGTTTCTCTTACCTTAGATTTGGGGTATCTCCACTCTGCCTCTTGCCGCTCCTGCACTGTGCAGCCGCCACTATCTGCTACTGTGGGCAGGAATCCCTTAAAAGAAGTGGAGTAGCCATCATGGTCAACGAAAGAGTCCAAATGCAGTACTTGAATGCAGTCTCAAAAATGACAGAATGATCTCTGTTCATTTCCAAGGCAAACCATTCAATATCATGATAATCCAAGTCTATGCCCTGACCAGTAATGCTGAAGAAGCTGAAGTTGAATGGTTCTCTGAAGACCTACAACACCTTTTAGAACTAACACCCAAAAAAAGATGTCCTTTTCATTATAGGGGGCTGGAATGCAAAAGTAGGAAGTCAAGAAACACCTGGAGTAACAAGCAAATTTGGCCTTGGAATACAGAATGAAGCAGGGAAAATGTTAATAGAGTTTTGCCAAGAGAACGCACTGGTCATAGCAAATACCCTCTTCCAACAACACAAGAGAAGGCTCTACACATGGACATCACCAGATGGTCAACCCAAAATCAGAATGATTATATTCTCTGCAGCCAAAGATGTAGAAGCTCTATACAGTCAGCAAAAACAAGACAGGGAGTGGACTGTGGCTCAGATCACAAGCTCCTTATTGCCAACTTCACACTTGAATTGAAGAAAGTGGGGGAAATCACTAAACCATTCCAGTTTGACAAAAATCAAATCCCTTCTGATTATACAGTGGTAGTGAGAAATAGACTTAAGGGACTAGATCTGATAGATAGAGTGCCTGGTGAACTATGGACAAAGGTTCCTGACATTCTATAGGAGACAGGGATTAAGACCATCCACATGGAAAAGAAATACAAAATAGCTGTCTGAGGAGGCCTTACAGATAGCTGTGAAAAAAAAAGAAGAAGTGGAAAGCAAAGGAGAAAAGGAAAGATAAACCTATTTGAATGCAGAGTTCCAAAGAAGAGCAAGGAGAGATAAGAAAACATTTCTCAGTGATCAATGCAAAGAAATAGAGGGAAACAATATGGAAAGACTAAAGATCACTTCAAGAAAATTAGAGATACCAAGGGATCTCTAATTGAGCCCAAGCAAAGATGGGCTAAATAAAGGACAGAAATGATATGGACCTGACAGCAGCAGAAGATATTAAGAAGAGGTGAAAAGAATACACCGAAGAACTGTACAAAAAAGATCTTCAGACCCAGATAATCACTTTTATGGTGTGATCACTCACCTAGAACCAGATATCTTAGAATGTGAAGTCAAGTGGGCCTTAGGAAGTATCACTACAAACAAACCTAGTGGAGATGATGGAACCCCAGTTGAGCTATTTCAAATCCTAAATGATGATGCTGTGAAAGTGCTGCATTCAATATGTCAGCAAATTTGGAAAACTCAGAAGTGACCACAGGACTGGAAAAGGTCAGTTTTCATTCCTTCCCAAAGAAAAGCAATGCCAAAGAATGCTCAAACTATCGCACAATTGCACTCAGCTCACATGCTAGTAAAATAATGCTCAAAATTCTCCAAGCCAGGCTTCAGCAATACATGACCATGAACTTCCAGATGTTCAAGCTGGATTTAGAAAAGGCAGAGGAACCAGAGATCAAATTGCTAATATTTGCTGGACTCTCAAAAAAGCAAGAGAGTTCCAGAAAAACATCTATTTCTGCTTTATTGACTATGCAAATGCCTTTATTGTGGATCACAAAAAATTGTGGAAAATTCTTCAAGAGATGAGAATACCAGACCACCTGACCTGCCTCTTGAGAAATCAGTATGCAGGTCAGGAAGCAACAGTTAGAACTGGACATGGAACAACAGACTAGATCTAAACAGGAGAAGGAGTATGTCAAGGCTGTGTATTGTCACCCTGCTTATTTAAGTTATATGCAGAGTACATCATGAGAAACACTGGGCTGAAAGAAGCGCAAGCTGAAATCATGATTGCTGGGAGAAATATCAATAACCTCAGATAGTCAGATGACACCATCCTTGTGGCAGAAAGTGAAGAAAAACTAAAGAGCCTCTTGATGAAAGTGAGAGAGCAGAGTAAAAATGTTGGCTTAAAGATCAATATTCAGAAAACGAAGATCATGGCATCCGGTCCATCACTTCATGGCAAATAGCTGAGAAATAGTGGAAACAGTGGCTGACTTTGTTTTGGGGGTCTCCAAAATCACTGCAGATGGTGACTACATCCATGCAATTAAAAGACACTTACTCCTTGAAAGGAAAGTTTGACCAACCTAGATAGCATATTAAAAAGCAGACACATTACTCTGCCAACAAACATTGATCTAGTCAAGGCTATGGTTTTTCCAGTAATCATGTATGGATGTGAGAGTTGGAGTGTGAAGAAGGCTGAGCACCGAAAAATTTATGCTTTGGAACTGTGGTGTTGGAGAAGACTCTTGAGAGTCCCTTGGACTGCAAGGAGATCCAACCAGTCCATCCTAAAGGAGATCAGTCCTGAATGTTCATTAGAAGGACTGACGTTGAAGCTGAAACTCCAATACTTTGGCCACCTGATGTAAAGAGCTGACTCATTTAAAAAGACGCTGACACTGGGAAGATTGAGGGCAGGAGGAGAAGGGGGTGACCGAGGATGAGATGGTTGGATGGCATCACTGACTCAGTGGAGATGAGTTTGAGTAAACTCCGGGAATTGGTGATGGACAGGGAGGCCTGGCGTGCTACCGTTCATGGGGTCACAAAGAATTGGACAAGACTGATCGACTGAACTGAATTGAACTGAAGGAAGGAATTAAGGAAGGGACCCTTTTTTGGTTCTATTAGATTAGAAAGTGTGGCTGATACACCCCAAATAAATAAATAACATCAGAAAAGAGACAAGATCTCATTGATTAGGAAACTTCTCTCAGAAGCAGTCCAAAAGGTGTTGAGAGATATCCTCTTAAGTATTTAATTAAATAAGGAATTCATAAAACATGATGAAATACCTCACATCTTTCAGAACGACTGTTACTAAAAAGACCCCTAGCAAGGATATGGGGAAAAGAGAAAGATTTACGCTGTTCATGAAGATGTAATCTGGTGCAGTCGCCATGGAAAACAATATGGAGGTTTCTCAAAAAAATAAAAATAAAACAATCATATGATTCAGAAATTCCACTCCTGGGTATATATATTAAACAAATGAAAACATTAATTAAAAAAGACACTTGCACCCCAATATTCTTAAAATTGCCAAGGTATGGAAGCAACCTAAGTGACAACAGAAGAATTGATAAATTGTGGTTTATATATATATATACATATAATGAAATACTACTCAGAGATAAAAGAATGGAATTATAGCATTTATGAAAGCATGGATGGACTTGAGGGTATCTTGCTAAGGAAATTAATCCAAACAGAGAAAGACAAATACTGTATGATATGTAAACTCAAAAAAGAAAATAAAACAAACCAGCAAATATAGCAAGAAAGGTGAAGACTCACAGAGACAGAGGACAAATTGGTGGTTACCAGTGGGGAAGGGAAAGAAGGGAGGGACAACATTGGAGAGTAAGAGGTACAAATTATTAGCTATAAAATAAGCTACAAGGGTATATTGTCCAACACAGGGAATAAGTCAATACTTATAATGATTATAAGTGGAGTATAACCTTTTAAAAAATCGTGAGCCACTATGTTGTACACCTGGATCTTAAATAATATTGTACATCATTTATACCTCAGTATTAAAAGTTTAAAAATAGAAGCATAAAAAATAATATGAATCACAATTAGAAAATAAAGCCTAAGTTGTAAGAGGAATACTTAAAAATAGTATGTGATTGGAGAAGACATGGGCAAATTTGAGAGGGGAAAACTAGTAATATTAGTGTGTATAATCAAATACTTACTGAGTTTCAAGGTGATCCAGGTAATTTAGGTAAGGAAACATTACTTGTGCTCTGAAGAAAGAGACACAAAATAGAAAAGACTCCTTGAAAGAGAGCCAGGCTGGGTAATAACAATAATATTCATCCTTAGTCTGATGGGAAAATGTCTCCTTGGGGAAATAGACAAGGGATGTGATGATATACAATATTTATTTGAATATTCTATGATGTCTGACAGACCTAGAATTTGCTCATTTGCTCTATCTTACCAAGAAAAGTGAAAGTGAAGTCGCTCAGCCGTGTCCTATTCTTTGCAACGCCATGGACTGCAGCCTACCAGGCTCCTCAGTCCATTGAGTTCTCCAGGCAAAAGTACTGGAGTGGGTTGCCATTTCCTTCTACAATCTTACCAAAGGGCCTCACAAAGCAAAACTAGTGAATTTAATAGGTAATGCAGAAGTCTAACACCACCAGAGAAAGAGTAAAATCTTTTTATCCAGTAAAATGGCTTGCTGGGTATGTGGTACAGGAAAACAGAAGCAAAGTCAGGTTAACCTGCTAACAACTCAGGGAAGCCAGCCCTCCTTGATATATAGGGTGAGAGGGGAAGAAAAATTAAATAGAGGCATAGCTTCCACCAGAGAAACAGAAGGTAGAAATAAATGCTACTCTAGGCTGGAAATACTCAAGAGATGAAGGAAGAAAGATGTCCAGAACCTTGAGGTGTTAGGTAGAGATACTGGTCACAAGGCTTTTTTCCTTTTTCTTACTAAGCCAAATAACACAGGAAAGAAAGAGATCTCGAGATCTGGGAACTGGGCCATCATCAGTGCAAATTTCCACACATTGCTAAAAGGCACATATGCCTCAAATGCCACGTTCTGAGTAAGGAGACAACGGGAATAAGTGGATGACAGTTCTGGCGCCAGTTACCAAAGAGACATTCACTGCACGGCCTTCAGAGTGGGTTCTCTGCCCAAGTATCTCAGAAAGTAACTCTAGCTCACAGAGTCAAAGGGTTTTCTTTTTCTTTTTTTTAGTTTCAACAACCATTTATTATTGCTCAAACGTAATAATTAACCATACTCCATTTGTTCTCATACATAAACATAATAAAAAGAACAGCTAATGACACCTCAAATGAACAAATAATTCAAAACAGCACCTAATAATTTCTGGGTACAAGTGGCTTAACTACAAGGCAAACAGCATCTAGTGTTCACTCGAAAACATTTAGCCTCTGGATTGCAGAGAAGGAGTGCTAAAGTAAAGAGGAAATCCAGGCAATTATATTGTAGGTCTCTGGTTTTGTTTTCAATAGGCTTTAATTTTTAGAGCCGTTTTTAGGTTCCTAGCAAACCTGAGCAGAAGATAGAGAGATTTCCTGTGTACTCCTTGACTCCTTGCCTCATACCTGCATAGTCTCCCACCATCTCCTACATTTGTTACAATTAATGAACCTACATTGACATATCTTTTGCATGCTAAGTTGCTTCAGTCATGACTGGCTCTTTGCAACCCTATGGACCATAGCCGACCAGTTTCCTCTGTCCATGGGATTCTCCAGGCATGAATACTGGAGTGGGTTACCATGCCCTCCTCCAGGGGATCTTCCTGATCCAGAGGTCAAACCTGAATCTCTTATGTCTCCTGCATTAGCAAGCAGGTTCGTTACCACCGGCTCCAATGATATGTCAATGTGAATTTTCCTTTTTAGAATTCATTATTTACTTTACCAAGTGATATGGACTCTGTATCTTTTCAAGTTTTATATGCATATTTGGGTGAGATATGCCTGCTAAGTCATTTCAGTTGCGTCCAACTCTGTACTACCCCATGGACTATGTCCTGCCAGACTCCTCTGTCCATGGGATTCTTCAGGCAAGAATACTGGAGACGGTTGCCATGCCCTCCTCCAGGGGATCTTCATGACTGTAAGGATTGGACTCACTTCTCTTATGTCTCCTGTATTTGCAGGAGGGTTCTTTACCACTAGGTCCACCAGGGAAGCCCTCATATTTGGGTAAGGGGATGCAATTTTAGGGTTGCAATAATTTTTGAACTCTATATGGGGGAGAGCTTAAATTCAGAGACAGAGAATGTGTGACTGACTACTATTCCACTAGCTCTCATTTACTCTCATCTATATTTTATCCACTACAATTTAATTCTATCTCATAATCTCTAGTGGGATACATTGAAGATCATGGTCATGGCTAATTTGTGGTGCAAAATCAATTGGGAGGAAATATTCAGCTTAGGGTTTAAGTAAAAAGCCTTTGAGGTACTTTAATTAATGACTTGTTCTAAACCAGTGCTTCTCCAACTTTAATGTACATAAGAATTACCGAGGGGTCCTCTTAAACTATAGGATAAGTAGTTCTGGGCTGGTCTGAAATTCTGCATTTCTAACAACTTCTGCATTTCTAACAAGCCCCCAGGTGATGCTGAAGCTTCAGGTCAGAAATAGCAAGCTTCTAATCCATTTAAACTCTTCACATGGGTGGCCAAAGTATTGGAGTTTCAGCTTCAGCATCAGTCCTTCCAAAGAAATCCCAGGGCTGATCTCCTTCAGAATGGACTGGTTGGATCTCCTTGCAGTCCAAGGGACTCTCAAGAGTCTTCTCCAACACCACAGTTCAAAAGCATCAATTCTTCAGTGCTCAGTTTTCTTCACAGTCCAACTCTCACATCCATACATGACCACAAGAAAAACCACAGCCTTGACTAGACGGACCTTTGTTGGCAAAGTAATGTCTCTGCTTTTGAATATGCTATCTAGGTTGGTCATAACTTTTCTTCCAAGGAGTAGCGTCTTTTAATTTCATGGCTAAAGTCACCATCTGCATTGATTTTGAAGACCCAAAAAATAAAGTCTGACACTGTTTCCACTGTTTCCCCATCTATTTCCATGAAATGATGGGACCAGATGCCATGATCTTCGTTTTCTGAATGTTGAGCTTTAAGCCAACTTTTCCAGTCTCTACTTTCACTTTGATCAAGAGGCTTTTTAGTTCCTCTTCACTTTCTGCCATAAGGGTGGTGTCATCTGCATATCTGAGGTTATTGATATTTCTCCTGCCAATTTTGATTCCAGCTTGTGCTTCTTCCAGCCCAGCGTTTCTCATGATGTACTCTGCATAGAAATTAAATGTATACAGCCTTGATGTATTCCTTTTCCTATTTGAAACCAGTCTGTCATTCCATGTCCAGTTCTAACTGTTGCTTCCTGACCTGCATATAGGTTTCTCAAGAGGCAGGTCAGGTGGTCTGGTATTCTCATCTCTTGAAGAATTTTCCACAGTTTATTGTTATCTACAAAGTCAAAGGCTTTGGCATAGTCAATAAAGCAAAAATAGATGTTTTTCTGGAACTCTCTTGCTTTTTCTAGAGTTCAGCAAATGTTGCCAATTTAATCTCTGTTCCCTCTGCCTTTTCTAAAACCAGCTTGAACATCTGGAAGTTCACGTTTGACGTATTGCTGAAGCCTGGCTTGGAGAATTTTGAGCACTACTTTACTAGCATGTGAGATGAATGCAATTGTGCGGTAGTTTGAGCATTCTTTGGCATTGCCTTTCTTTGGGATTGGAATGAAAACTGACCTTTTCCAGTCCTGTGGCCACTGCTGAGTTTGCCAAATGTGCTGGCATATTGAGTGCAGCACTTTCACAGCATCATCTTTCAGGATTTGAAACAGCTCCACTGGAATTCCATCACCTCCACTAGCTTTGTTCGTAGTGATGCTTTCTAAGACCCACTTGACTTTACATTCCAGGATGTCTGGCTCTAGATGAGTGATCACATCATCATGATTATCTTGGTCGTGAAGCAGGGGAGACAGGGACGACAGAGGATGAGATGGCTGGATGGCATCACCAACTAGATATACATGAGTTTGGGTGAACTCTGTGAGTTGGTGATGAACAGGGAGGCCTGGCGTGCTGTAATTCATGGGGTTGCAAAGATTGGGACACAACTGAGCAACTGAAGTGAACTGAGCCCATTCCAAAACCTCTGGGACACAAACTAGCTTCCTTCCCATGTGTCCAGGAGGAGTAACAAGGAAGCTAGGTTGGCATCAGGCAAGTAATCTGGTGAAGTTGGGAATGAGGGTAGTCTGATCCATCACCCCTGCCCTGTACAAAAGTTAGCAGCTACAATCAGGACTGATCATAGAATTGGTTAGCCTAATAAGGAAAAAAAAAATCTGAGGAATTTATAGGGGGATATTACATCTCATTCCTCATTCCTTCTTCAGAACTTCAGCAGTAAAGGTATGAGAAGAAGACATCTGGCTCCCTTGTGCTCCACCCCCACCCCCCCTTGCCTCTCTCCAAAGGCAAAGGAAACAGGCATTTGTTTAAACAGCAGAGAACACTTACAGTTTTCTGGTGGGGCCACCTAGCCTGCAAGATGTCTTCTTTCTCCACTCCTTCAGAGGATAAGCTCCACTGGTCAGGAAGGTCATCTTTGTTCAACTCTGCCAATATTGGGCAGGTCAGTTTGTTTAACCCCGAAAGGAAGCATTTGAGAGCCTAGAGGCCATAGTCTTAAAGCTACACCTAAGAGCATTATCAGTGATTAAGATGTCATTTTCTCTCTGGTTCCTCTGTCTTATTTCTCAATAAGTCCAAATTCAGAAGGAAGGGAAGATAGACAAGTTCCTTGGGGGCTGCCTGAAAGACCAATGGTAATTATTTGTGAAATGGCTCCTGATTTGTGCTTTTCTATTTAGGACCCGCCTCTCTCCTGACTTTTTACCTGCTGCCTGGCTTATTTATAAGACCAGACTTAAGCAGGAAGAAATAAAGAATAGATCGCTCACTTTTGATCTCAAAGGTTATCGGACTAAGGGGAGGATGGGGTAATATGATGAGTCCTTCCTATTTAGTTGTCGCTTTGATCATTAGAACTTAATCTCAGCAAAGTGCAAGGTTTAAAGGCAGCCACATGTGCTTATGGAACCTAACCACACAGAGCAAGTGTCTTGGTGCCCTTGAACCAGCACAAGGGAAATCATGGAATCACTGAAGAGCCTTGGCTTTCAGGTCAGTGTCCTGTCCATTAAGGTTTTTGAGGAATTACCCAGATTAGGAATAAGAACATTTGGGAGAAGCAATTAGTTAAGATATAGAGAGAATTCTCTACACTACCCCCAACCTATGTGTAGTGAGAAATAACTAATCGATTCAAAATACAAAAAGAAGGTGCTGAACACGAGTGAAAGGTTAGAGGCTTAGGATTGGAGAAAAGAAGCCTATGAGTGTGAGGACTTTGAATGAAAGGCAAATGGATAGAACTACAGATCCTAGCCATTGATGTTGGCATGTCCCACAAACGCCAAACAAGACCTGCTCAGAATCAGTGGTTATTTGTCCAGTATTCATACGAAATAATTTCCTCACTGAAAACAACACTGAGCACATGTGTGAACTAGAGAGGCTCACTCAGGACAAGGACACAGTGAGACCCCAAATATACACATTCGCCACTGGGGGAAGAGAAAGAAGAATACAATCTAAGGCTAATAAACATAAAAAGAACAATTTAAACCAGCAATGGTGCAGAGTAGAATTATGAATATACTATTTCAGGAGGGAAAAAACTGATATTGTTGTCTGAAATATCTTTTTCTTCACCAATGATATGAGATTCTTCAGAAATATTAGATAGGCTGTGAAATAAATAAAAAGTGTACTTTCTTTATTGAGTAATAGCAACTACGCTGAGAACAAAGGGGGAATAAAACACAGAGGATAAACTGAGATAATTGAATCTCAAACTAAAGGTATTTGCAAAATGAGCAACAAATAAATGGAAAATTTCTGGAAATTTGATAACTAGGCAATTATGAAAGATAAGAATTACTAAAAGCTAGAGGATTCCCTGGTGGCTCAGATGGTAAAGAATCTGCCTCTAACCCTAACCACAATCCTAACCCCATTTCACAAATGTTCACACATGTGTAATGCAGGAGATCAGGGTTTGATCCCTGGGTGGGGAAGATCCCCTGGAGGAGGGCATGGCAACCCATTCCAGTATTCTTGCCTAGAGCATTCCATGGATAGAGGAACCTGGCGGGCTACAGTCCATGGAGTCGCAGAGTCAGATACGACTGAGCAGCCGGACACATACAAACTGTTGTGAAATTCAGTATGTGAATAATATAGGAAAAGTTAAAAGGGAATTCAGAGAGGAGAAGAAAAGTATCAATAATGTAAGGAAAATGAACAGGTCTCAATGTTTATCAGCAGTGTTGTATTTTACAAGACACTGAAATCAGTCCTTCCAAATTCTGAAGGAAAAGCATTTTCTAACTAGAATTGAACACTGTAATGGAGCAATAATATCTAAGTCAGAACAAAGCCATTAAAAAATTCTAAAAGCTTAGTAATTTATCTCTGACTCATCCTTTCTTAGAAAATTAGTTGAGTATATGCTTTGGAAGTAATAAGCAAAAGTCAAGAAAAGATCTTAAGACACAATCAGTAGTGATTTCAAACTTACGTGTTAATTACTCAGTCATGTCTGACTCGTTGGAACCCCATGGATTGTTGCTGGCCATGCTACTCTGTTCATGGGAATTCCCAGGCAAGAACACTGGAGTGAGTTGCTATTTCCTTCACCAGGGGATCTTCCAGACCCAGGAATTGAACTCAGGTATCCCATACTGCAGGCAGACTCTTTACTGTCTGAGCCACCAAGGAAGCCCTGATTTCAAACTTGGAAATCAGTCAAAGAAAATACTTTTTTTTTTCTATTATTAAAGCAGGAGGACCAAGTTTTCTGGGACGGAGGTCATGGGCATGGAGCAAATGGTATGCATCAGAATTGACAGTATCATTGGAAATTTTAAAATAAAACCTGATTATGTAATAAAAACATAGGCTTAAAGGAAAAGCTAACTAATTATTAACATAGTTAGAATAATATTTAGGTTTCCCTGATGGCGTAGTCAGTAGAGAATCTGCCTGCAATGCAGGAGACCCAGGTTTGGTCCCTGGGTGGGGAAGATACTCTGAAGAAGAGAATGGCTATCCACTCCAGTATACTTGCCTAGAGAATTCCATTGACAGAGAAGCCTGGCAGATAATATCTAAATAATAGATGATATAATTAATATAATATTACTAATAAAATGTACAAAATTGAGGGTTAAATTATAAAGCAAGTTAAAATATTGCATTTTTTTAAAATTAATTAATCTTAATTGGAGGCTAATTACTTTACAATATTGTAGTGGTTTTTGCCATACCTTGATGTGAATCAGCCATGTGTGTACATGTGTCCCCCACCCTGAACCCCGCTCCCACCTCCCTCCCCATCCCATTCCTCAGGATCATCCCAGTGCACCAGCCTTGAGTGCCATTTCTCATGCATCGAACCTGAACTGGCGATCTATTTTACATATGGTAATACACATGTTTCAAGATTTTTCTCTCAGATCATCCCACCCTTGCCTTCTCCTCCAGAATCCAAAAGTCTGTTTTATATCTGTGTCTCTTTTGCTGTCTTGCATATAGGGTCATCATTACCATCTTTCTGAATTCCATATGTATGCATTAATATACTGTATTGGTGTTTCTCTTTCTGACTTACTTCACTCTGTATAATAGGCTTCAGTTTCATCCACCTCCTTAGAACTGATTCAAATGCATTCTTTTTAATATCTGAGTAATATTCTGTTGTGTATATGTACCAGAAAATATTGCATTATTTTGAGAAATTAATGGCATCTATGTTCAGTCAATCAGGGAGAATCCAAGATAGGACTGAACCTGCAACGATGTTAGTTGGATGGGTAAGTGTGCTGAGAAAGGAGAAGAAGCTGGAAGATTGGAAGAGCCTTGGGAGGGAGGACATGCAAGCTTGAGTTTGCCTGAAGAAGAGAGGGAAGGAAGAAGAGAGGGAGCATCCTAGATGCTGACCAGTCTAAAGGAGGTACAGCAAGGCTTTCAGGGACTTCCTGTGCCAATTGCAGCCTATCCCACTTGATCCAGAACTGCAGCTGCATCAGGACCCTTCCAAGCTGTCATTGGTTAGGACCAACCCCTGGAAATCTGATCTCAGCGCACTTACTAAGCCAGAGCTGATTTCAGAGGACAGCTGTTGGGGGTCCCTAATTACTATGCTCCCTGTGTTGAAAGTTTACAAGACTCATTCTCATGGCTACCTTGCTGTAAAAAAAATAAATTGAGCCTAGAAATATTCCATTTTGACAAGTGATCATGATGTTTTTAGTCCAAGAAGAATCATACCACATGGCTTTGAAGTGGAAAATATGGTGCAGTCAATATCCTCCAACTGTTTTCAAATATAAGATCAATCTCCACACAAATTACAAAAATTAATGTGTTACAGAACAGCTGTTGTCTTACAGATGTAAGCATATTATAAATGTCAGAAGTAGAATGGCAGAAGAGGGGAAGAGGAGGAAATGAAAGAATATGACATTCATAGTCATCCAACAAAATGAGAAGTCAGGAGATAATGTATATATTAGAGATAAGAAATGTGGCTTAAATGCTTTATTTACTTTAATATTTTATCCAACTGAAAAATTAAACAGCATGATATGACATTGGTAGGAAAGAAATGAGTTGGTGTATTGGGGGATATGGGAGTGGTATAAATTAGCAATATCTTTATCAATCAGAAAGACAAATGAGAATGTTCAGTTCAGTTCAGTCGCTCAGTTGTGTCCAACTGTTTGTGACCCCATGAATCACAGCATGCTAGGCCTCCCTGTCCATCACCATCTCCTAGAGTTCATTCAAACTCACATCCATCGAATTGGTGATGACATCCAGCCATCTCATTCTCTATCGTCCCCTTCTCCTCCTGCCCCCAATCCCTCCCAGCATCAGAGTCTTTTCCAATGAGTCAACTCTTCCCCTGAGGTGGCCAAAGTACTGGAGTTTCAGCGTTAGCATCATTCCTTCCAAGAAATCCCAGGGCTGATCTCCTTCAGAATGGACTGGTTGGATCTCCTTGCAGTCCAAGGGACTCTCAAGAGTCTTCTCCAACACCACAGTTCAAAAGCATCAATTCTTCTGCACTCAGCCTTCTTCACAGTCCAACTCTCACATCCATACATGACCACAGGAAAAACCATAGTCTTGACTAGACGGACCTTTGGCAAAGTGATGTCTCTGCTTTTGAATATACTATCTAGGTTGGTCATAACTTTTCTTCCAAGGAGTAAGCATCTTTTAATTTCATGGCTAAAGTCACCATCTGCAGTGATTTTGGAGCCCAGAAAAATAAAGTCTGACACTGATTCCACTGTTTCCCCATCTATCTCCCATGAAGTGATGGGACCGGAAGCCATGATCTTTGTTTTCTGAGCGTTGAGCTTTAAGCCAACTTTTTCACTCTCCTCTTTCACTTTCATCAAGAGGCTTTTTAGTTCTTCTTCACTTTCTGCCATAAGGGTGGTGTCATCTGCATATCTGAGGTTATTGATATTTCTCCTGCCAATCTTGATTCCAGCTTGTGCTTCTTCCAGCCCAGGGTTTCTCATGATGTACTCTGCATAGAAGTCAAATAAGCAGCGTGACAATATACAACCTTGATGTACTCCTTTTCCTATTTGGAACCAGTCTGTCGTTCCATGTCCAGTTCTAACTGTTGCTTCCTGACCTGCATATAGGATTCTCAAGAGGCAGGTCAGGTGGTCTGGTATTCCCATCTCTTTCAGAATTTTCCACAGTTTATTGTGATCCACACAGTCAAAGGCTTTGGCATAGTCAATAAAGCAGAAATAGGTGTTTTTCTGGAACTCTGTTGGTTTTTCGATGATCCAGTGGGTGTTGGCAATTTGATCTCTGTGCCTCTCTGCCTTTTCTAAAACCAGCTTAGCCTAGTATCTAGTATTATAGATGTATCTCCCAGAACTAACTCTGAAAGTTAGGAAGATTTGGTTTAGGAGAATTTTGTACTTAATTATATATCTTTCTCTACATAGCAATACTGACCTATGTGAATCTGATTTTTTTAAATTAAGGAAAAACTAGATCACAATTTCAATATCCAGATATTTATGATTTTCATATCTTAATAATTTCATAACTGAGCTTATAAATTACATATTTTCTTGTGAACTATTTTTACTTAGTGAAAGTGAAAGTCACTCAGTCTTGTCTGGCTCTTTGTGACCCCATGGAATATATAGTCCATGGAAATCTCCAGGCTAGAATAGTGAAATCTCCTAGAAATCTCCAGGCTAGGTAGCCATTTCCTTCTCCAGGGGATCTTCTCAACTCAGGGATTGATCCCAGGTCTCCTGCATTGCAGGCAGTTTCTTTACCATCTGAGCCACAAATTTTTTCTTAGTAACAATCACAGTTATTCCCTCATATCCTTACATAATCTTTAGAATTATGATTTTGACTACTTTTATGTCCCATATCATAATTTGCCATTACATTTTCTATGTATATAAACTCTTAACACTTAAGTTGTCTCCATTTCCATTTTTAATATTAGAAAAAAGTATTATAATGAAATTTCTTTGTGTATGAATTTTTAACATATTTTAAAAGGTGTCTGTGACAAATTCAAGTAAATGATATTAATGTATCAAAATTATAGACATTTTAATTTTAAGATAAATAGACACGATAGCCATTCATAATATATTTGCTTCAAATGTATTTATCACGTATTTCCTCCATTTTCAATAACAGCATAGGAAAGTGTCTGCTTCCTACTTATTGCTAACACTTTTTTCTTTTGATCTTTCCCAGTGGGAGTTTTCTCTTTGGATCCCTTTCTGTTTGATTACACCTGAAGTTCAATATGTGTCATAGGCTTATTGGTTGTCTTGTGTCTAGAGTATTGTCAGGTTATACGTCTTACTCTGTTTTTCCATTGAAATGCCCCTTTTCTGTGTTTTAACATGCAGGCATTTTATATTTGTGTGTGGCCAAATCTATAAAGTCTTTCATTTGTATTTCTTTCTTGTCTTTTGTGCCAGTTCATCTGCAAGCTGAGTCTATTTGCCTTACAGCCATGTTTCCTCATCAAAAGAATGTCCTCACCCAGTAAGCTGTGTTGAGGGGGTGAGGCAGCAGGGACACTTGACCACTGTGTGCCCCCCACACAGTGTAAGTAAGAGCTAGCAGACCTCTGTACCTGCCCACTGCGCCCACATGCTCAGTCGCTGAGTCCTGTCCGATACCTTGCAACCCTATGGACTGTAGCCCTCCAGGCTCCTCCATCCATAGGATTCTCCAGGCAAGAATACTGGAGCAGGTTGCCATTTCCTTCTCCAGGGAATTCTCCCCACCCAGGGATCCAACCCGCCTCTCAGGCGTGTTCTTTACTAATGCCACTTGGGAAACTTCACACTTCCCTGCTACCCCCATGAGATCCACCCAAACCAGCTTCTCTGGATGCTCATGGTGACACTTCTTAGGAAATGGGCTCAGGAATGTCAATCCCAAGGCAGTATTGCTCTAAAGACACTCCATCAAGGTTTCATAAATGGTTCCTATAAATGTTTGCTCTGTACCTCCTATTCCTCCCTTACACATCTTCTGCTTTCCCTGAGTATTCCCATCCTGCTGTGGATATTATGCTGTCTGGTAAAGACATCCCTTTTGCATGGAGGTGATTTGGGAACCTCTTTGCCAAATGTGGATTTTGAACTTTCAAAGGAATGACACAGGCTACAAAAATAACATAATTAATTCAAAACAAACAAAAATTTTAAAGAAAAAAAATTCAGTGAGAATGTCTCAGAGTGATAAATAAGTACCTGTGAATGGAGAGAAAAAGATTTATACTGAAAACTATAGATTCACAAAAATGGCTGTCCTGAACTGTGTCTTGTAAGAACTTAAAAACAACTATATTTAATCGTTCTGATGTGAATGGAAATGTGGTGGTTCATGTCTTGCAAATTTAAGAGTTTATTCAAGCCTAATGGGCTTAATTTTATTTATTTATTTTTTTTGGAGAGGGAAAGAGAGAAGACTGATGAGATTCACAGCAAATACAAATCCTCCTCCCTGCCTTTTATTTTACTTTGGGAAAGGGACATCTGCCTCTCAATAGCCCTGTATGATTCTAAGAACAGAAACAGGACTCTGTCTTTTCTTTTCATCATTAGAAAATCTTTATCAAGCACCAAATATTTATTCGCTGGGGAGCCAGATGTTTCAGAAGAGTATTACATCTTCTCTGATGTGTAGGAAGAGTTGCTATTATACATGTCTCTGCTCTATGGTTTAGGTGCTGCTGAGAGAAATAGATATTTGTTTCAACTACAAAGATGATTGTCTAGAAAATGAGAATGTCTACAGTGGTCACTGTCTCTAATGATCAACTGTGAGAAAATATTTAAGAGTCAGGACTGCAGAGTTCTCTATGCACACCTGGACTTTATGCTCACTTAGTTCATTACCATGAGAGCGGAGGCTTGGATACTGATTGATATGAGAATTAGTGAAGCAAGATGGCTTGGGGGACAAAGCAGAAGTATTATTCTTAGAGAGTAAGTTTCTCTGGCCTGGCTTAAGGGAAGATGTTGGTGCAGGCTAACAGGAATGGCCCATCTAGTTATCTCATATTACTGCTTTGTCTGAGACCTAAGACAAGTCACAGAATCTCTCTGAACATTGTATTCTTCGTCTTTAAATGAGAAATTCTACTGCCTGACCCTAATAGACCAAACATCTTGTAGTTTGATGTTAGGATCAGAAGCAATGTAAGTGGTTGTTTGTACCTCATGGAAGACCAATATAAAAGCGTATTGTTTCTAATGTGATCATCATTATTATTCCACTTTTAATTTGTAGACATGTTTGAATATTTCATAAATTCTGTCATAAACTCTTTTCACTTTCCACATGGTAAATATGAAAGTACCCTCATTTTCAGTCATTTTTAGTTGTGTCTTTTTTTCCTCTTTCTTTTTTTCTTTTTAAAGCAGAAAGTGATGCTACACTGATTCATTATAATTCTTTGTGAAACATTATTTGAAATTGCTTTTTCAAGGAAGATCCAATCTGTACATCTTTTTTTTTTGTTATTACATTTAAACAAAAGATATACCTATCTTAAAACAATCATATTTCTAGAAGTTTGATCCTAAGTAAATTTTCTAGAAAACTGATTTTAAGACACACTGTTTTAAAAATCAAGAGATAAACTAATACCCTGAGTGGCCAGAATACCAAGTGAAGTTTAACCCCTCTGGCCAGATTTCTCCTTCAAGTATATGATGCTTTCTGTAAAATCCCTTTAGACCAAATAAATAAATAAATAAAGACAACCTTGAAAAAATTCTCTGTCTTTCATGTTTTATCTTTAATGCCATCAGCCATCTTTCTGGGGGTTTGCTCTCCCTCTTTGATGAAGTGTATATAAAATAGTTCTGGTTTGAGTACCTCTGCTTTTCCTTTGGCAACCCTGGCTGAACTTGGCTACCCTGTTGGCAGACCACAGGGGTGCCAAGTAAATTTCTCTAGAGCGACGATCAAAAACTTCATGCAACCCAGGATGACCGGTGAGGCTCAGCTGGCTTGATCTTACCTTGCTGTGTTCAATCCAAGAGGAAGGCGTCATGAGGAATTGAGACCAACCGAATAGCTTCTTTGTACTTTCTTTAAACTCTCACCCACTCACTTGCCCATCTTAGTTCCTGGCCCCTCCACTCACTTGGTCTGATGAAATGTGAATCACCTTTCTATGTCTAACTTCAAAAAAGCAGTGCTAAGCGTAACAAGTAAGGACAGTTTACTATGTGTCCAAAACTCTTTCAAACGCTTTACATGTGTAACTCATATAATCCTCAAAACAGCCTTAAAATGCAAGTATTAGTGCCATCCCTATGTTACAGGTGAGGAAGTTAAAGAGCAGAAAAATTGATGTTTTTCATGTCAAATAACGATTTAAGAGACTATAGGAATAATAGATATAAAAATGATATATACTTATGAGAGATCCTTTGGTCTGTGAGATTTATACAGTTGGCATGATAATTCTGCACATTTTAATCCCCAAAGTGGCTGCTGAAAACCTCAGTAAATCAAAGTGCATGTTCATTTTGGCGGCAAAGAACAACATACTAGAGAAATCAAATATATGTTTCTCCACAGTATTGTGCACCTGAAATTCTGATGAATATACAGACCAATTGAAATTATGTTAGTACAGTTTCTACTCCAGTGGGTCTGTGATAATTCCTGAGATTCTGCCTTTCTGACAAGCTCAAATGCTGCTGGTCTGCAGACTACACTTTGAGTAGCAGTCCCTAATATGTTGAATTCTGCTTAAATGAATGCTTGATTCTGTATTTCAATAAAACTCCTGTGCTACAATATGAAAAGAAAGTTAGTTTAATTATTACATAAGTGGCTCTGCTTTGACTTAGTGTGTTGTGCTCAGTTTCTTAGCGTGTTCAACTTTTTGCAGCTCCTTGAACTATAGGCTGGAGAAGGCAATGGCACCCCACGCCAGTACTCTTGCCTGGAAAATCCCATGGACGGAGGGGCCTGGTGGGCTGCAGTCCATGGGTTCACTAGGAGTCAGACATGACCGAGCGACTTCACTTTCACTTTTCACTTTCATGCATTGGAGAAGGAAATGGCAACCCACTCCAGAGTTCTTGCCTGGAGAATCCCAGGGACGGGGCAGCCTGGTGGGCTGCTGTCTATGGGGTCGCATAGAGTTGGACACGACTGAAGCGACTTAGCAAAACTATAGGCTGCCAGGCTCTTCTGTCTGTGGAATTCTCAAGATAAGAATACCAGAGTGGGTTTCCATTCCCTTCTCCAGGGAATCAGCTCCACCCAGAGATCTAACCCAGATCTCAGTATTGTAGGCAGAGTCTTTACCATGAGCCACCAGTACTCTAGATTAAATTATGAGATTAAAATGGCACCAGGAAAACATAAGTGCTAGTGAGATACCCAATGAAGATCTGAAAATGTGTACCATGGGCAATAAACTTAGCATTATGAATTTTCTACTATATAAACATGCATGAAAAAAATCACAACTATACGCCACAAAATTCTGTGCACTCATTTATTAAACAAACACCATTACTGCCTATCTGTCTTAAATGTAATTAAAATGCTTGTATCTGATGTTAGAAAATAACTGTTTTTTGTGTAACCTTCTCAAATCCTAGTTTAGTTCCACTACATAACAAGAAAAAAAGTTTTTTTCACGTGTGCCTGAAATTGCCCACCCTCAAATTAGCCTTTATAGCAATTTTATGGATATTTTAGTTCAGATGTTGCTTTTCCTCTGAGCCGTCCAGATTGCCCATATCAGGTACTGGGGTTTAAATGGTCATAAGCATGGAACTGAGGAAACAGTAGGAAGAAAAAGAACATCAATCGTGCCATTGTATAGCCACTGTGTGAAATGGATCCCTGTCTCACGTAGCTACCGGAAATTAGCTTCACACAATGACCCTTTCTTGCACCTGTACTGTCAATGTCTTGGGCTCAGCTGGAGAGCTGAGGGCACTCTTCACTTGGAGCACTGTCAGAAACCAGTCACACCTGCAGCTTCACAAGTGATGAGCATAGAAATAGAAATCACTGGTGTCACAATTAACCTTGATGAGCCATAATCATTGAATACTCCATTTGAGTATATACAAATATGCAGCAAATTCCATTGAGCTATTATCTAAGCTACAAACTGAGCTATAGAAATTTAAGAACAAAGACTAAATTAGATACCACTTAAAACTGTACTTGGGCTACAAAAGGAAACATCAAATGAATAGTTAGTGCAGTTGATTATTCTTTTTTTTTTTTTAGGTTAATACTGTTTGAGCTGATCAAAGAGTAGTGAACAATTTATAGTTTGTAACAGTAGTTAGAAAACTGTGCCATGTGATAGAATCTCCTACGAGGAATCTTTAAAACATGCTGGTAAACCCTTTCCCCAATGAATTCAATTGATCTACAGTGGAGCTGAGAATTTGCATTTATCAATATGTCCCCTCTCATGCTAATAATTCTGGACCTAGACCATACTTAGAGAATTACTGCCTTTGTGTGTTCTATGAAAGTATACTCTTATGATTGGTTAATCTAACTTTTTTAGTTTGCTAACTCAACATTTTTTTTGCAGTTTTGAAAATGTTTATTTCTTTCTATTGCTTCAGTTATAAATCTCTATGTAAAAATTTGTGACCATGTTATTCCAGATAATTTTGGTGTGTCATATTCTTGGTGTGTCAAATTTTAGACTTATCTGCATTGTTTAAAATTCCAAAGACATTAAAATTTAGCCTCTTTTCTACCAAATGTATTTGTTTGTTTGTTAGGTCACTTCAGTCGTGTCCGACTCTGTGCGACCCCAGAGACGGGACACCAAATGTATAGGCTTTAGAAATTTATGATTTACTGATTATGTAAGTCATTGTTCAAATAAAAGGTATACTATAATGTGGATTACAAATTTTAAAATGTATAAAAGGAGATGCTAGGTTGGTTATGAGCAACACCTGTGCAGAATGGTACAGATAGCCTTCACTCAGAGCCGCCTGGATGAAAACAGGACCATGATTCTCAATAAGAGATCTCTGGTTATGAGTATATCTGACATCCCAAGGCCTTACTGGAGGCCACACTATCTACTTGTATCCTCTGCCTATAATATTGGATTGGCCAAAAAGTTCCTTCCAGCTTTTTGGTACGCTGTCACAGAAAAACCCAATGGACATTTTTGCCAACCCTGTATTTCCCCTAAGAAAAGTCTGTGGGGAAAGTACAACATTATTGCCATCAGATGTCAGCACACACAAAAAAGGAATCTGACCGGTTGAAAACAGGCTGAATGAAACAGCAATTCTAGTTATACATGAGTACTGGCTAGATCATGCTTTCATGTTTAGCCTGGAATGACTTTCTGCAAATTATCTGGTGGTGAACTTATCTCAGAAGAAGATAAAGTTACAGGACTCCAACATTTAATGACATTTAATCAAGACATCCAGATGGAGTTTATGGTCCTAGAGAGTTTGAAATGTCTCGATATCCGTATATATTCCTCTAAATAATTGAAAGCCTAAAGAACAAAATAAATACTTAGCTTGGTCTCAAGAAATAGATGTGTTTACATATTCTAAAACTGAAAGAAAAAGCATGTAGTTATAAATCGTATAAATTGTATCACAGAGCCCTAGGATCTGGGCTCATAATTTAGCCTCTGTAGATTTTGAGCAGGTTCTATTTTATTTACAACTAAATTTTGGCAGAGTTGAAGAATAAAAGTGGCCATTACTTGGAGCACAGTCAAACAGACTTAGAATGCATAGTAAAACATATTCTTTTGGTTCTATCTCCTTTCTTAATCTCCAAATTACCTTATAATTTCTGTGGAATACTTACTATTATAAAATTGATATGCAGAACTAGATAGTGGTATAAATCAATTTGATAACCTTTAATTCCCTTGATTATCCCCAAATTTGGGGGAAGGCATTAAACAAAGTTGACTTCTAAAAAAATGAGAAAGAGGAAGCCTTGAGGCTAATTTTGGCTGTGCAAATTTAAATGTATGAATAAAATATGTAGAAGAAGCCTGGAAGGAAATTTATCTTTGATTCAACATAGTAGCTTGAAGCACTTCCTTTAGAGAGATCTGTGGTTGTTGTTTAATGGGTATAGAGTTTCAGATTTGCCAGATGAAAAGATCTTGGATTTCTCTTTCATGACAATGTGAAAATACTTAATCTACTGAACTGTACCCTTCAAAGTGGTTGTCGTTGTTCAGTTGCCAAGCCGTGTCCGACTCTTCACAACTCCCTGGACTGCAGCACACCAGGCTTCTCTGTCCCTCACCATCTCCTAGAATTTGCCCAAGTTCATGCCCAATGAATCCATGATGCCATCTAATGATCTCATCCTCTGTTGTCCCCTTCTCCTCATGTTCTCAATCTTTTCCAGTGTCAGGGTCTTTTCCAATGAATTGACTGTTCACTTCAGGTAGCCAAACTGTTGGAGGTTCAGCTTCAGCATCAGTCCTTCCAAAGAGTATTCAGGGTTGATTTTAGATTGGATTTTAGATTGGCTGGTTTGATCTTGCAGTCCAAGGGACTGTCAGGAGTCTTCTCCAGCACCATCAGTTCTTCAGTGCTCTGCATTCTTTTGCACTTCCCTTGAGAGTAGCTAGAGTCTTCCCTGGTGGCTCAGATTGTAAAGCATCCGCCTGCAATGTGGGAGACCTGGGTTTGATCCCTGGGTTGGTAAGATCTCCTGGAGAAGGAAACGGCAACCCACTCCACTACTCTTACCTGGAGAATCCTACGGACGGAGGAGCCTGGTAGGCTACAGTCCATGGGGTTACAAAGAGTCTGACATGACTGAGCGACTTCACTTTGCTTTGAGGCTCAGCTGGTAAAGAAATCACCTGCAATGCGGGAGACCTGGGTTCAGTCCCTGGGTTGGGAAGATCCCTTGGAGAAGGGAAAGGTGACCCACTCCAGTATTCTGGTCTAGAGAATTCTATGAACTGTATAGTCCATGGGGTTGCAAAGAGTCGGACACAACTGGGAAACTTTCACTTTCACTGCTTCTTTATTGTCCAGCTCTCGTATCCATACATGATTACTGCAAAGACCACAACCTGATTATTTGGACCTTTGTTGGCAAAGTGATGTCTTTGCTTTATAGCACACTATTTAGGTTTATCATAGCTTTCCTCCCAAGAAGCAATTGTCTTCTAATGTTATGGCTGCAGTCACTACCTACAGTGATTTTAGAGCAAAAGCAGAGGAAAGCTGTCACTGCTGCCGCCTTTTCCCCTTCTATTTGCCATGAAGTGATGAGAACAGATGCCATGATCTTAGTTTTTTTAATATTGCATTTTAAGCTGGCTTTCTCACTCTCCTCCTTCACTCTCATCAAGGGGCTCTTTAGCTCCTCTCATTTTCTGCCATTAGAGAGTTAGCATCCGTGTATCTGATTCATTGATATTTTTCCCAGCAATCTTGATTCCAGCTTATAAAAATGATTAAGATGGTAAATCTTATGTTGTATGCTTTCAACCATGGAAAAAAGAAACTGGAATCTAAGGAGTAATATGCTAACTTCTTGATATTTCTGATACTCCTTTTCTTATATTTTAATTAATTTTATTTTCCAAATAATAGCAAAGCTGAAATTAATATTCAAACTGTGGAAGAAGGTTAATTTTACCTATATCCAAAATTTACAGATTCCCTCCCCTCAAATCCTATAACTATTGTTATACATTTTTTCACTCAGTAGTATATCTTGTAAGTCATATATTCATTTATGCATAGTATAACTTATAAGTCATATATTCATTCAGACAACAAAAAATTGTTGAATTTTGAATACCTGCTGTGTAGAAAGCATGCTTCATCTGTATGGACATCACAGACATGAATAAAACAGACAGTCCCTACCTACACTGGGCTTTCAAAACAGATACAGTTCTTTTTCAAGAAGTGTTAGTTGTTCAGTCATGTCCAACTCTTTGCAACCCCATTGGCTGTAGCCCACCAGGCTATTCTGTCCATGGAATTCTCCAGGCAAGAATACTAGAGTGGGTTGCCATTCCCTTCTCTAGAGGATCTTCTTGACCCAGGGATTGAACCCAAGTCTCCCTCATTACAGGCAAATTCTTTACAATCTAAGCCATCAAGGAAGCACAAGAAAGTAACTTTTAAAAGCACTTTTAAATGGTGCCCAGTATGTTATTGAATAGGTTTATTCATCTTTATTTAACCTGTCCCTACTGTTAAATACTAGAGAGAATCCCCCCCATTTTTTTGTTGTTGTTATTACAAATAATGTGGTAAATTCTTTCAAAAATATTTAAACACATGTAAGAAACTATTTCCACAATAAATGTGTAAACATATAATTGGATACAAAGAAGTTTTTCACCTTTGCATTTTAAATTTTGGAAGCCATTGCATTTATTATCTTTTTTTTTTTTTTTGAACTTGAATATACTTCTTTATTGTCTTTTTAAAAATATTTATTTATTTATTTGGCTGCACTAGGTCTTTTTTTTTTAATTTTTATTTTTTTAGTTTGTTTTGCTTTACAATACTGTATTTGTTTTGCTACACATCGACATGGATCAGCCACGAGTGTACATGATCTCCCAATCCCGACCCCCACCTCCCCCCTCCCGCCTCACACCCTCTCTCTGGATTATCCCCTTGCATCAGTCCCAAGCACCCTGCATCCTGCATCAAACCTGGACTGGCGATTCGTTACA
>SJXQ01008482.1:13302-37971 GCA_006408695.1 Aepyceros melampus
CCCGAAATGCGGGACTTGGGGGCGGTGCAGGTCGGGACCCTCGGCCGCCGACGCGCAGCTATCCGCGGGCGGGCCCCCAGAGGTCGGCCCCGGAGAAACCGCCTCGCACGCTCCCCACGTCGGAGCCCTCGGACCCCCAGGAGCGCCCTCGGGTCTCGGGTGGGGCGGAGCCCGTCCCTGGGAACCCGGCGCGGCCACCGCGACGCGCAGAGCCCGGGCCGCACCTGCAGCCGCCCCGCGTCCCGGGCAGCGTGGCGCCTTCTTCCAGCGCCGGGTCCATCGTGGCCCCGAGCAGGCGGCGCCGCTGGCGTCCGGCGACGGCGCCCCAGCTCCCCGCGCGACCGCGGCCGCCCGGCTCCCCGGGCCCGCGCCCCTCCAGCCCAGCTCTTGTTCGGACTCCGGCGGCGCCGCTGGAATTCAAACCGCAGCGGCCGCCATCTTTCCCGGAGCTTCTTCCTGCGGAAACGAGGCGGGGTCGCCGAAGCGCGCGCGGTGAAGCCAACCGGACTGGCCAGGAGACCGGGCAGGGAAGCGCTGGCGGGACGCCATCTTAACTAAGGGCAGAGCGCCTGCACTTGTACCAGCAAGACCGAAGGAAAGAGCGTTGAGCCGCCATTTTTAGTGAGGGCACGCGGGCCGAGGCTAGCGCAGGCGCCATCTTTGTTGAGGGCTGAACCAGATTTGGGCCGTTAATTTAAGCGGGAGATGGGAATTCGGCAGCTACCTCTTGGGAGCCGCGTAACTCCTAACCAAGTGTAGACTCCGAACCTTAGGGTCTGGGCATCGCAGAGGCTTCCGCCTTGAACTGAAACTCCGTTAATCGGTTGCGGGAGTCGCTTTAGGAAAATCCTACCTACCTATTCCCAGCTCGAGTGATGCGCACACTTGGTTTGAAAAAGAAAAGCGCATCCCTATGAGCCCAGTGGTCAGCGACACTGCCTCTCCAGCCTCGCCCCTAGTGGGCTTTTATTACCTGTAGGGCTCGAATAATGCACCTGGGATCAGTCTGCTGCTGCTGCCGAGTCGCTCAGTCGTGTCCGACTCTGTGCGACCCCAGAGACGGCAGCCCAGCAGGCGCCCCGTCCCCGGGATTCTCAGGCAAGGACACTGCAGCGGGTGCCATTTCCTTCTCCAGTGCATGAAAGTGAAAAGGGAAAGGGAAGTCGCTCAGTCGTGCCCGACTCCTAGTGACCCCATGGTCTGCAGCCCAGCAGGCGCCCCGTCCCCGGGATTCTCCAGGCAAGGACACTGCAGCGGGTGCCATTTCCCTCTCCAGTGCATGAAAGTGAAAAGTGTCGCAACCCCATGGACTGCAGCCCACCAGGCTCCCCCGTCCCTGGGATTCTCCAGGCAAGAACACTGGAGTGGGTGCCATTTCCCTCTCCAATGCATGAAAGTGAAAAGGGAAAGGGAAGTCGCTCAGTCGTGCCCGACTCCTAGTGACCCCACGGTCTGCAGCCCACCAGGCTCCCCCGTCCCTGGGATTCTCCAGGCAAGAACACTGGAGTGGGTGCCATTGCCTTCTCCGGGGATCAGCATACTGAAGCCCAATGAGAGGAAAGACTCGCCTAACCCCATGCACCAGAAGTCTGTCGACAGGACACATCCGTGGCTCCTGCGGACTGTCAGTATATCCGAGCTCTCTGCTAGCCCTGGCCGCCTTTCTTAAAGCACACAGCAATCCTAGATCATTTTGTCAGAGCTTGACCTGTGAAAGCAACCTTCTCCTCATCTCGGTGTTCCTACCTTCCTCTCCAGACTGTCAGGAGAGCAGAGAGCCAGATAAAAATAACTTGAAAAGATGAATGTCTGGGTAGATGTACCCATCCTCCTTCAGCTTCAGTTTCCTCATTCTTTCCAAAGGGGCCTTTTTAATACTCTGACCTACATCAAACCCTTTCTTGTATTCTTAGCAATCTGTATTTTTTTTTCCCCTTTGTGGCACTTACCACATTTTGCAATTCCATACTTCTGTATATAATTTTTTTTTTTTAATGTCCTCATCACTAGACTGGAAGTTCTGTGAGAGCGGAGACTGTTCAGAATTGTTCAGGGCTGTATCTCCAACACCCAGCACTGTGCCTGCCACCCAGCAGGGGTTTAAATATATATGTTGATAATGGTTCACTCAATATGGAAAAAATGGGGCTGATATTATCCTGCAAGGTTTCTTCAAGTTATTTTACTGAAGTATAATTGATTTACAATGCTGTGTTAGTTTCTGTTTCAGCAAAGTGATTCAGTTGACTGTATGTACGTATGTGTATATGTCCCCTTCTCCAAGGGATCCTCCCAACCCAGGGATCGAACCCAGGTCTCCTGCACTGCAGGCGAATTGTTTACCATCTGAGCCCCCAGGGAAGCCCATTATATATATATGTGTGTGTGTGTGTATGTATGTGTGTGTGTATGTATGTATACGGGCTTCTGTGGTGGTCCAGCGGTCAAGAATCCACCTGTGAATGCAAGAGACACAAGAGACACGGTTCAATCCCAGGGGCAGGAAGATCCCCTAGAGGAGGACATGGCAACGCACTCCAGTATTCCTGCCTGGAGAATTCCATGGACAGAGGAGCCTGGAGTCACAAAGAGTCGGACACAACTGAGCGTGCATGTGTGTGTGTGTGTGCGCGTGTATAATATTCTTTCTCAGATTCTTTTCCATGTGGTTTATCACAGGATATTGACTAGCTCCCAGTGCTCTATGGCAGGACCTTGTTGTTTATCCATTCTATATAGAATAGTTTGCATCTTATCCTGCAAGGTTTTTGTGAGAGTGTGGAGATGACCTCAGATTCCTTTACTACCCAGTCAATGGTAATCCCATCTCTCTCCCTCCTGCACCCCCCCCCCCCCCACTCTCTCTCTCTCTCACACACACACACACACACCCCTTAGTGAAGGCGACAAATCACTGCCCCATCCCGCTTCCATCCCCAGATCTTTAACCACCGCCAGAATCAGCAGTAAAATAACTGCCTGAAAGAGAGTGGGCAGGAACCAGCGGGCACACAGGGAAGGGGCAGTCCTTGAGTCCCTGGAACCAACAGTTCAGTAAGATTTGGACAGAGGAGCCTGGAGTCACAAAGAGTCGGACACAACTGAGCGTGCATGTGTGTGTGTGTGTGCGCGTGTATAATATTCTTTCTCAGATTCTTTTCCATGTGGTTTATCACAGGATATTGACTAGCTCCCAGTGCTCTATGGCAGGACCTTGTTGTTTATCCATTCTATATAGAATAGTTTGCATCTTATCCTGCAAGGTTTTTGTGAGAGTGTGGAGATGACCTCAGATTCCTTTACTACCCAGTCAATGGTAATCCCATCTCTCTCCCTCCTGCACCCCCCCCCCGCCAACTCTCTCTCTCTCTCACACACACACACACACACCCCTTAGTGAAGGCGACAAATCACTGCCCCATCCCGCTTCCATCCCCAGATCTTTAACCACCGCCAGAATCAGCAGTAAAATAACTGCCTGAAAGAGAGTGGGCAGGAACCAGCGGGCACACAGGGAAGGGGCAGTCCTTGAGTCCCTGGAACCAACAGTTCAGTAAGATGAGTGTGTCCAAAAGCAGGGGAGCTGGGGTGTCAGGATTGCTGCCATGATTCCACCACTGACTCCCTGTGATGCTGGGCAGACCGCTCCTCTTCTGGGCCTCAGTTCCTGCAGCTGTTAAATGGGAGGATTGGCCTGGATGGCTGTCTCAAGGCCTCACAGATCTACAGGAGATTTCTTTGTGTTGATTTCAAAGCTTCTAACACACAACCAGCTCTGTTCCGGTGTGGAGGGCTGAGTTGCAAATCATTACTTCCCGAATGAAGTGACTAACTTTCCGTCCAGCAGATGAAAGCTCTAGAGAAGGGAAGGAAGGCTGAGCTTGTGCACATCGTGACGTTTCTTCCGCGACACCTGTGCTAGGGACATCACAAACGCTCCTGCATCTGACACAACCACCCTCCGGGCAGGTGCTACTGTTATCCCCGTTTCACTCACCGATGGGAAGACTGAGGCTGAAAGAGATAAAAATAACCTTCTTGAGGTCTCCCTGCTGGTAAGTGGTAAAACTCAGATTTGAGCCCAGGTCCCTCTGAACCTTCCTGAAAGCTCTAATTGTTTCAGGAAGCCTGTCCTCTCTATTTGTTTCTCTCCAGTTTAGAACTTGGGATTAAGAGGTGAGGTCTACATTTAGACAGTAGTATTTCAAGGATATGTCCACCAGACTCTAAACTTAGACACGTGCTTCCAGGTGGCCCCAAGATGAATCTAGGTGTGGGCAACTCAGGACCGTCTAGGTGCTGGGATCCTGACTCTGGGAGGTCGTCCAACTTATCCTGGGACCTGGATCTTTTTTCCTGGCTCCTCCTTGATTTTCCTTTGTGTAAAATGGGAGAGACCATGCTGAGCTCACACGGTTACGTTCGATACTTTGGAAAGTCTAAAGAAGAAAGAACCGGGGAGGGGTTCTCCTTCTGATGAATCTACTGCCCTTTCAGCAAATGGCCATATCCCTGGCTTGTGTGCTAAACCCTTTAGTGAACCTGGAAACTGAAAATAGAATCGATTGCACAAAAGATGGGCTATTTGGGCAGTTGTGTTTCCTGTTTTCATGGTCAGGGACGAAGCCCTTTGCCCCGTCTCCGTCTCACCATGGCCTTTCTTTCTGCCAAGCCTGGAGGTGACGTCACTACCACCAGCTGTTTGGGCTATCTGGCGCCATCTCCTTGACGACAGCCACCCAGCCACAAAGCTGGCATTATTATTTCCTTGGGCAAGGTCATATCGAATGGCTGGGAGGAAGTCGCTTGCAGCCAGATGTTTCTCATTAGGGTAGAACCCTCACGACACAGGAGCTGCCATTACTCGCAGCAAAAGTAAGTTTTTATAGCATGAATACATGCACACTGCTACTCTGCACTGTTTCATCTCATCCTTACAACACTGGGAATGAGATTAGGATGGCTGTCTTGCTCTTCAGGTTAGGAAAGCAAGGCTCAGGGAAGGGAAGAGATTTCTCAACAGCCACACTTTCTTCCTTTCTCTCTCTCTCTTTCTTCGCTTTTCATTTAGAAATGATTTCAATTTTAAAAAAAGCTGCAAAAAGAGTACAGCGATTTCCTTATATAACCTTCACCCAGCATCCTAAAATACTAATATTTTACATAACTCAATTGGCAAAAATAAGAAATTACATTGATATGATATGATTCACTACAGACTTTATTTACATCTAATCAGTTTTCCCACTGAGCCATTTTTTTGGCCCAGGAGCCATCCAGGCCTCCATGTTGCTCTGTCCACGTCCTTCATGATGCTGACACTTCAGGAAAGTTCCACCGATTGGTCTGGGCTCATGTGGTGTTTCCTCGTGATAAAATTGAGGCTGTGCACTTTTGGCAGAAGTGCTGCCCAAGTGACGCTGTGCCTTCTGCAGCTACCAGGAGGCATGTGTGCGTTCTCAGCCGCTCAGTGTGTGTCTGACTCTTTACGGCTCCATGGACTGTAGCCCATCAGGCTCCTCTGTCCGTGGGATTTTCCCAGCAAAAACACTGGAGTGGGTTGCCATGTCCTTTTCCAGGGGTCTTCCTGACCCAGGGTTGAGCTTGCATTTCCTGCATCTTCCGTATTGGCAGATGGATTCTTTATCATCTGCACCAGTCAAGATGGACTCTTTACCGCACTGCCTGGGAAGCCCAGGAGGTAGATGCCGTCAATATGTGTCTCCAGTTGGTGCTGTTAATTCTGTTTTCTCCAGTAAGGTGATGTCTGCAAGGATTCTCCGTGATAAAATTGCTATTTTTTTATCATTAATAAAAATCACGGTGATATTTGAAACTATGTAAATACCCCATTTTCAGAATTTCAACCGCTTATTTCAGCACCCATTGATAATTCTTATCCAGACTCTTACAGTGTGCTTTGCCCATCGATGCTGTCCCGTTTTCATCATCCCTTCTGTCTTTACTCGTTGGTGTTCCACTGTGAAGGAGAGCTTTCTCTCCTCCCGCATTTATCCAGTTTATTTAAATCAGGATGGACTCGTGGATATTTGTTTTACCTTGTGGGTTAGAACATGTCACCATCGTTATTTCTTCTGTTACACAAAATTGTCCTCGACCTGACCAGGTCGCCCTGTGAACACAGAGGTGCGCCAAGATTCAAACCCAGGTCTGTCTGGCCCCCAGGTCAGCAGTGCTCCTGGCCCATGAGCGGCCCCTTGCTCACAGCTCTCTTCCCAGCCAGCCCTCACCAGCGGTGGTTCCCGGTCAGTGCCCCCATCTCCCCCTAGGATGCTGGGTCCCTGCTGTCTTCCAGGACAAACGCCTGGCCCCAAGCTGTGTGCTGTGCTCAATGCCAGTCTGTCAAATTAACTCCAGTCGATTTTCTTCTCCAGATGGGGAGAGGAGTGAGAAACACTCAGCATCAAGGGAATAGCATGTAGATTATTGGGCTCCAGAGGGTAACACATATCAGCGTCATGTGGCCTTAGATCTGCCAATGCGCCTCTCTGGGCTTCTTTTCTTATCTGTAACTTCAGCGCATTAGATTTAAATGTTGAGGCTCCCCTCAGCTCTACCCTTCCATAAATGATGAATGTTAATCACCATGCATTGAGCTCTTTGTGCCAGGCACTATGTTAAAACTTTACATTCAATCCTCGCAGTAACCATGTAAAATGGACCGATTATGGACCAGTTTTACAGTTGACACAACTGAGACTTAGAAAGGAGAGTGATTTGTCTGGCCACTCAGCAGCTAAGTGA
This sequence comes from Aepyceros melampus, assembly GCA_006408695.1. NCBI lineage: Eukaryota > Metazoa > Chordata > Mammalia > Artiodactyla > Bovidae > Aepyceros > Aepyceros melampus. Next base: position 20,068 of record SJXQ01008482.1, read on the forward strand.
TGGAGATGGGAGCTGAACCCAAATTTTATTCTACGGCCCAGGCTTTTTAAAACCATGCCATTGTGCCTTTCACTGAATTGCTGTTATCTCTGCAGTCACTAAGCTGGTTAAAATGCAGATAAGTATTATAAACCCAAGTAAAACATCTTGAATACTTTGTTGGCAAAAGAATAATAAGAGTAAGATTCTAGGGACACAGAGAGAATAGATGAGCCATTCTGACTGAAGGGCAGGGGTGTTTTATAAGCAAGATGTATGCCCTGCAAACACAGAGGAGAAACCTGCGCGTGCCAGAAATAAAGTAAGACTGCTGTTTGATGCAACACCATTTACCAAGCCCATGTCAGTTTCCTTGATGCTGTCTCATAATTTTAACAAGTTTGCTGTCCTTTATGAATTAGGAAACTGAGTCTCAAGAGACAAGAACTGATTTTTCCAAGGTCACACAGTAAGCTAGCCACAGAGGAAGAAACTTGGACCTCGAGTTTTCTAGTTGCCACAAGCTGGTGCTCCTGAATTGTGTGTGTGTGGCATGTGTGTGCATGCGCACATGTGTGAAACTTACAGAAGTCATCACAAATCATGATCTCTCTGCCTAAATTGATCATGCTCAGTACCATGGCCAGATCCCCATGCAGCTAAACCCAGAGTCTGGCTGTAAGAGAGTCAAAGACTTCTGGGAAAACTGTCATAAGATGCCAGGGAGAGCTTCCAAGCATTCTTCCCAGCTGCACACTTGAATATGTAAAACAGCAACAGCTGTAGGCAAAGACGGATAACTGAGCTAATCAATCTTCTGGACATTTTGCAGATTAAAAGACTCTCGATGTCTTGGATCACAATTTGCAGGATGGGGTGGTACACACTGCTTCTCCCTTAAATGTGGTGAATCCCCAATAAGAGAACAGGCCAGGACCTGTGAAGGAGGACCGCAAGGAAGGGCTGTAGGACCCGATTCCTCAAAGGGATGAATGTGAAGGACCTGCGTCCCCGCATATGCCTCTCCCCCTGGCTGCACAGGTGGCGCCCTGTTGAGGACGCCCAGCCAAGGACGGGCAGAGGCTTGATGTTCAGCCCATGCTCTGCTTGTCAGGCTGGGGGCTCCACTTCCCACGCTGAGTCCACTCCAAAGAAGGGGCATCTTTTCCTAACTGTCCCAAGGGAACTCTGTGTGCTGGTGCTTCTGAAGAATCTAGAATCCCTTTCTTTCCCCTCTCAGCCTAATACCCAGAGTTTCCCCACCTCCCATAGTTGAAGAGAATGTTCTGGGCCACCATCGCTATAGTGGCTGCACCTCTGAACTTCCAGAGTACCCTGGTCTTACTTATGGCACAAACACAGCTCTATAATCATCCACTAACTTGCCTGTCTCCTCAGTTAGACTGAACTCCTTGAAACAGGGTTTTATTTTAAATCAGTTTTCAGTTCAGTTCAGTTCAGTCATTCAGTCGTGTCCGACTCTTTTGCGACCCCATGAACCGCAACACACCAGACCTCCCTGTCCATCAATTTCACTGTGCCATGGGGTCGCTAAGAGTCGGACATTACTGAGGGCTTCACCTTCACTCTTCACTTTCATGCACTGGAGAGGGAAATGGCAACCCACTCCAGTGTTCTTGCCTGGAGAATCCCAGGGACGGGGGAGCCTGGTGGGCTGCGTCTATGGGGTCACACAGAGTCGGACACGACTGAAGCGACGTAGCAGCAGCAGCAGCATAATCTACATAGAGTAACACGCAGCCAGTTTAAGGATACATTCTGACCTGCTTTGGCAAATGTATATGCCCAGGTAACCGCCACCACAACCAAAGTACAGAACAGTGCCCTGCAAAAGAACTCAGATGATGGAAATGAATTAGCACTGTCCAGCGGAGCAGCCACTGGCCACGTATGGCTATTGAACCCTGGTAATGTGGTTATGGGAATGAAGAACTTAATCTTTAAATTTTTTATCTTGTTTTTTAAGTATAGCTGATTTACAGTATTGAGTTAGTTTCAGGTGTACAACAGAGTGATTCATTTTTGTTTTGTTTTTCAGATTATTTCCCTTTATAGGCTCTTACAAGATACTGGGTATGAGTCCCTGTGCCATACAGTAGGCCCTTGCTGCTTACCTATTTTCTGTATTTTAGTCTGAATGTGTTAATCCCATACTCCTAATTTGGCCCTCCTCCCTCTCTCTCCCCTAAGGAAACCATAAGTTTGTTTGTTTTATGTAGGAAACCATGGTCTGCTTTCCAGCATTAAAGATCTGCCTTCTCCAGAGCCTCATGTACCAGGAATTATAGTCTGTACACTTTTTGTGCCTGGCTTCTTTTGAAAATGGGAACTTTGAATTCTATATCCTAAGGTCTATTATTTTGCTTAGTCGCTCAGTCGTGTCCGACTCTTTGCGACCCCATGGACTGTAGCCGCCAGGCCCCTCTGTCCCTGAGATTCTCCAGGGAAGAATATTGAAGTGGGCTGCCATTTCCTACTCCAGGGGGTCTTATAGTTTTCTGATTACAGGTATTTTCCTCCATATTTAGACTCATTCCAGCGTACTTTACTCTTTTTGGTGTGACTGTAAATGGGTTGTTTTCTTAATTTCTCTGACGGTTCACTGTTACTGTATAGAAAGTGCAAGGGATTTCTGTGTATTTATTTTGTATCTTGCAACTTTACTGAACTCACTGATGAGCTCCAGTAGGTTTTTAGTGGTGTCTTTAGAATTTTCCCTGTAAAACTTCACGTCATCTGCAGATGGTGACAATCTTACTTCTTCCTTTCCAAGTAGAGGCAGCGTGGCACCTGCAGCATGCCTGTGCTTCTGCGGGGATTCGCGGGTCACAAAGAGCAGCACATGACTGACGACTGAACGACTACTCTGTGTCGGTGGTCGCTGGGAAGTAAGCTGTTAGGTGTCAGCTGCTAGTGTTCAGTTCAGTTACGTCCAACTCTTTGCGACCCCATGGACTGCTGTACCCCAAGCTTCCCTGTACATCATCACCAACTCCTGGAGTCTACCCAAACTCGTGTCCATTGAGTCAGTGATGCCATCTAACCATCTCATCCTCTGTCGTCCCCTTCTCCTCCTGCCTTCGATCTTTCCAGCATCAGAGTCTTTTCCAGTGAGTCAGCTCTTCACATCAGGTGGCCAAAATATTGGAGTTTAAGCTTCAATATCAGTCCTTCCAATGAACACCCAGGACTGATGTCCTTTAGGATGGACTGGCTGGATCTCCTTGCAGTCCAAGGGACTCTCAAGAGTCTTCTCCAACACCACAGTTCAAAAGCATTAATTCTTCAGTGCTCAGTTTTCTTCACAGTTCAACTCTCACATCCATACATGACCACAGGAAAAACCATAGCCTTGACTAGATGGACCTTTGTTGACAAAGTAATGTCTCTGCTTTTTAATATGCTGTCTAGGTTGGTCATAACTTTCCTTCCAAGGAGTAAGAGTCTTTTAATTTCATGGCTGCATTCACCATCTGCAGTGATTTTGGAGCCCAGAAAAATAAAGTCAGCCACTGCTTCCACTGTTTCCCCATCTATTTGCCATGAAGGGATGGGGCCAGATGCCATGATCTTAGTTTTCTGAATGTTGAGCTTTAGCCAACTTTCACTCTCCTCTTTCATTTTCATCAACAGGGTCTTTAGTTCTTCCCTTTCTACCATAAGGGTGGTGTCATCTGCCTATCTGAGGTTATTGATATTTCTCCTGGCAATCTTGATTCCAGCCTGTGCTTCCTCCAGCCCAGCATTTCTCATGATGTACTCTGCATATAAGTTAAATAAGCAGGGTGACAATATACAGCCTTGACGTACTCCTTTTCCTATTTGGAACTAGTCTGTTGTTCCATGTCCAGTTCTAAATGTTGCTTCCTGACCTGCATACAGATTTCTCAAGAGGCAGGTCAGGTGGCCTGGTATTCCCATCTCTTGAAGAATTTTCCACAGTTTGTTGTGATTCACACAGTCAGAGGCTTTGGCAGAGTTGCTCTTGTAGTCTTAGCCTAACTTCGCTAATGTCCTCCTTCTCCTCTTTGGTGTACTAAACTGGTCCTTTCATCCTTAATTCAGTGGCTTAATGATCTCTGTCTTTTAATACAAAAAGATGAGGTACAAATTTTAAGTCAATGAAGTTCATTCTTTACCCAGGACCAATACCTGTTAATATATCTGCTTCCTTTCCATTTTAACTGGAAGAAATTCAAAACATAACCGTTAACCAAACTCTGATCCTTGCTCTGGAATATAAAGCCTTCTCCATTTCAGACAATTCCTTTGGGGATTCATGGCCCATTGGAGTCTACACAAGTTGCTTAAATGCCCCCAAATTATTACCTCAACTAAAACAGAATCTTCACAGATGATCATTAATGTCCCTATCCTTGTCTGGAAGAAACTCATCTCTTGCCAGAAGTAGCTTCTTCAGATGAAATTGGATAATCCCCTGGCCATTGTGATTAGAGATAACAATGGCTCACTTGGGAAATATTTGGGGGAATTATAAAGCTGAGATATAGCCTCTCAGTCCTGCAAGCTTCTGAAAATAAAGGCAGAACGGGGAGGACACCAAAAGCATCCACAGAGCAGACTCAGTTTGCTTCCTGCCCAGTCAGCGCGTGTGTGAGGCACGCAGCCCTCTCTGTGGGCAAGGCCTCCGTGCACTGAGGAGTGGGTTTCGTCTGTGCCGCTCCACTGGAGGGGATTCTGCGCTGTCTGTTCCCAGCATCGCTCAGAAACATCCATTTACAAGCGACTTGGGGCCGCCCCAGATCGCGGTCTATTTGGTTTCTGGTTTAGACTTGCTTTACTTTAAAGCCTTCTTTGCAGTTCTTACATGCCTTCACCATTATTTACCAGTGTAAGCACTGCAGTATAGCAGAGACCATCAGTCACTCCTTCACTCACATTTGCTGAGCACTTTCTGGTGCCAGGACTGTGCTTGGCAATGGCATTAAAAACTGAAGACAGTCCCAGCCCTCAAACTGACCAGATAATGTGATGATATCCATCGTCATTATCTGTATCATCACGTAGTCATCACTCCTTTTTCTTTAGAGTTTTCCTATATAATGTCTTCTTAAATTACATTTTCCATTTTTGGTCATTGTATATAAGAAATCATATTGTATGTATTCTTTGCCTAGCTTTTTTTGCTTGACATTATGTCTTGAGACTCATCCATATTGACATAGATAGCTGTAATTCATTCATTTTTGACCACTGTATAAAATTCTATTCAAAGTATATGGATAGGCCACAATTGATCCATTCCTCTACTGATAGGCAATTGGGGTGTTTCCAGTTATCTTGCTATAACAAATGCTGCTGCAATGAAGAGTTTGAAGCGTGGGTCCTGGTACATACTCGTAAGCTTCTCTAAACTACATACCAGGAGTGGAATTGCACGCACATTTTCAAAATGGTCTATTTTTCCACTGTTTTGATTTTGTTTTTAATCATCTTCCTTATTCTTAATGACCGAATGTTCCTTTAAGCGTATGCACTAAGCCATGTCTACGGCTGAACATCTAAAGCTTGTCTCCATTTTTTTAACTTTATATACAACTCAGGGGAAGAGTTTTTTTCCACACAAAAATTTCTGCTTTTGAGGTTGTTTTCTTATGAGGGCTTTCTGGAAGCAGATTCTTGAATCAAGGCTGAACTGATTTACATTCAGTGAGCGAGAGGATTATGGCTGAAACATAGGAAGGAATCTCCATCCTAGTAGCTTTCAATCTCTTGGGGATCACAGATCCTCTGCTGCCGCTGCTGAGCCGCTTCAGTCGTGTCCGTCTCTGCGCGACCCCATAGACGGCAGCCCGCCAGGCTCCCCGTCCCTGGGACTCTCCAGGCAAGAACACTGGAGCGGGTTGCCATTTCCTTCTCTAATGCATGAAAGTGAAAAGGGAAAGGGAAGTCGCTCAGTAATGCCCGACTCTTAGCGACCCCATGGACTGCAGCCTACCAGGCTCCTCCACCCATGGGATTTTCCTGGCAAGAGCACTGGAGTGGGGTGCCATTGATTAAGAGTATGGACCTTTTCTCCAGGAAAAAAAAAAGCACATACAAACTGTTTATGTTCACAAGTAAGCATTTCACATGCGCTCCTAGCTTCAAGGACTGCAGTTTACCAAGTGAGACATAACACAACAAGTGTTTTTAATAAAATATGTGCAGTAGGAGAGATCTTCTTTAGGAAAATGGGAGTATATGTCGAGGATTTATCAACCCTCTTTTACCAAGGGGTTGCAAAGAATGAATAAACATTTTCCAAGATGTTATAGATAGAAGAGACAGTACCAGCAAAGGGAAAAAGACATCATATCACCTGGCAAATACAGGAAATTGTACATTATTTTAATACAGTTGGTAGTGAGCATAAGGAAGGGTTAAGACTCTTCCTCATCTAGAGCAGAGATTGAAATGAAGTTAAAGTTGCTCAGTCGTGTCTGACTCTTTGTGATCCCATGGAATTCTCCAGGCCAGAATAGAGTGCACAGCCTTTCCCTTCTCCACGGGATCTTCCCAACCCAGGGATTGAACCCAGGTCCCCCACATGGCAGGCGGATTCTTTAGCAGCTGAGCCACAAGGGAAACCCAAGAACAGTAGAGTAGGTAGCCTATCCTTTCTCCAGTGGTTCTTCTCGACCCAGGAATTGAACCAGGGTTCTTGCATTGCAGGCAGATTCTTTACCAACTGAGCTATCAGGGACGCCCAATGGATCTCATAGAAAGAAAGTGATGTCATTCAGTCATGTCCGACTCTTTGCGACCTCATGGACTGTACCCTACCACGCTCCTCCGTCCATGGAATTTTCCAGGCAAGAGTACTGGAGTGCTTTGCCATTTCCTTCTCCAGAGGATCTTCCGGACCCAGGGATTGAATCCAGTCTCCCTCATTGTAGACAGACGCTTTACCGTCTGAGCTACCAGGGAAGTCCAATGGATCTCATAGGGGACAATTATTAAACAAGATTATATGTTAATATATGCTTTTTGCTTCAGGGTGTTTTGTTTTGAGAGGGGGAATATTCTTCGTGTGGCATTTTTTTCCCCTAAGTGGAACACATTCTGTAAAGGAACTTCTTGAAACAGAAAGCATGGTCAATAAATGCAGGATACAAAGATTTTCATGAAGCAGTTTGAAAATAAGTGACCTGTGACACATATTAAAAGACTTCCAACAACTGTGACCACATAAAAAAGTAAAATAGCAAATCCACAACAGGTACAAATTATATACATTTATTTTTTAATAATTTTAAATAACACTCTTGTATAAATTCTTTCTTATATTCAAATCATACACAAATTTAGAAATGCATCATGAAGCCTAGTACAGCACATGAATGAGACATGTTTTTAAGATGTGCGTTAGAATTTTAGTGACATAAATACGATTTTAATGTTTCAGAAACACTCCCAATTGCTGGGGTGGAAATCTAACGTATTACAGAGTGCTTGTGCCTAGCATGACGCCGTCGCTTTGAATCGGTTAGCTCTCAGGCTTGTGCAGACCTCAGGCCTGGTCTCACGTTCTGGAGCTGCTGGTGCAGTTACTGCGGATGCATGATAACAAAGGTTCCCAGTGGCCTTTGAAAAAGCATCATTTGACCACTGACATTCTGGTGATCCATAACCTTTTTAGTTCATGTGATATCATTCGATTTCTTCAGGTGAATCAGTGTGTCTTCCTGCTTCTTCCCTTGGCATAGTCACTGGCTCAAGGTTGAAGGGCAAACTTATACTAACCTTCTGTCACTCCCCTGCACGCACCAAACTCATTTCAGCTCCCACACTCCTATCAAGACGATCATAATAGACCAAAGGTTCTTCGTCGATGAGGCCAGAGGTGCTTCTAAGCAACCTTGGGTTGCTTTTTACTTTTTGGAAATTTTTGTGGGCACTTTCTTTCCTTGTGATATATAAATTCAACTCCTTCCCACATACCTCAAAATATAAGAACCAACCAGGGAATGTTCATAATCAGAGGTGCTATATTGACCGTATGTCCTACAAAAAAAAATACAGGACCAAAGTGAACGGTTTAATAATGCAGCCCAAACTAGGGCCGTCAGCAGGGAGGACTGTCGCTTCTGCTCTCTGGCTCCAGAGCAGCCCAAGAAGGGCCACACGTCCTGCAGGCTCTCAGCGGACCACAGTGAGCCGCCGGGTCAGTGAGCGCTGCCCTAACGGTCAGTCTCCTGGGAATTCTGGGGCAAGAGCGCTGACATACAGCGTGATGCTTCCGCAAATCCTCTCCCCACCACACCTCTCCTCCCATTCCGTGTTGGCTCTGCTTGCTCTTAAAATTCAGGTATCCCTACGAGTAACACATTAAGTCCACAGGACCTTAGTATAAATGAGGCCTGGTTTTTATCATCATTTTTCTCTGTAACTAGAGAAATTCTATTAGTAAAACACCTCTGGGAGCTACAGGACGGCAGTAGGGAGGGGAAAGTAAAGGAAGACAGACAAACTTCACACCACCACCTAGGACATCTGACTGTCAGAAACGCCTAAGGGCTTACTGCAATGAATTAACGCAGATGAAAGTATCATCCAACAGCGGTATCCGCCACTCAGCCATGAGATTCACACTAGTCTTACCGCATTTGAAAATAAACGCATTCCTACTTCTTGGACACTACTGGTCTTTCTAAAGGACGCATGGGATCCTGGGGCTAACCACCACAGTAGGCGGGGATCACATTCTAGAATGACCGGTGTGCAACGCGTCCCATGCCAGCTTCCTAGCGTGACTGTGGTGTTAGATCACTTCATGATGGATTTCTACTTTAGAGCAAAATTACCTCCACCAGCAGAAGCACAGAACACTAAAGGATATTATTTAAAACAGATCTTAAGACCTTAATTTTCTTCCACCAGGATAAATTAAGAGCATGACCTAGGCTCTGTTCATAAATATTTAAAGGTAAACGTTCTTTGTGATTCAATTTTTGCAATTCCTTTTAACGTCTGTTTCAAGGAATGTCTACATAGCCAGAACCTGGACTGTTCATTCAGCTTTGGCTCTTAGACCCCAACTCTTTCTTTCTTTATTGTGTTAACTTCTGTCGAACAAACGTTCATTTCCCACCATCCTCAATCCCTGGCTTTGAGGGCATGATAATCTGGGGAAAAGGCATATGTCACTTTACACAATTCCTTGGAAGAGTCTCTATACACATATGTGGCAGCTGCTGGGGAAATCGGGTTTTCTTTCCCTGCTTGGAAAGATCAGTTTCCTTTTATGAAGCACAGACTGGTATTTTTATTTTCTTATCATCAACACTGGCTTCAGAGAGTAATCCTCCTGTGTTCTTTCTGCAAAGTCCTTCGTGGCTATATAGCCCTGGATTGTACCTTGTATTTACAAAAATCAGAAACGTTCATAGATGGGATTCTTCCTCCCAGCCTTCCAATGTCTGCAGCTGGGTCATTTCTGCACAAGCATACAGCTGAAAAAAACATGTGCTTCTGAGTTAGGAGTCCTGATTCCAAGCATAATGATATATGGTGTAGTCTTGAACAAGACATTTAACCTCACCGATAAACTGGGAACAACAATTACTTCCTCAAAGGCCCGTGGTGAGGGACAAAGGACACAGGTACAGAAAGACGCCTTGCAAACTGCAAAGGGCTATAGAAACATTATCTAATTTTAATGTAATCTCTACTTTCATGAGAGCGGCCAGATATCCAGAGCCTCTCCAGTTACTAGAAGTAGACTCCTGCCTGTACATCCTCCAGAGCCTCATCTCCAACTGCAGAGGGATGACCAAATTCCAGGTTTTTCTCTGGAGAAGTTAGGTAAGGTGATCAACTTGGCAGGGTTTCCTAGGTTTAATTTTTGCCGTTTTTTTCCCCTAACTACTTGACAGTTTGTTCTTCCTCCTAATAAATAGCTATATTTGACTTCTGGCTGTTTTTCCTGGCTTTGCTTAATCTACAATCTGTCAATATCATAATTAGAGGAGAGCAAGGGTAGAGATGGCCTCGAAGAAAAAATTGCATCTAAATGCAACAACTAACTACACCCACTCAACTACAGAGCCACCCTCTAGCCAGACAAGAAGATACAGGAACTACAGCACTGCAGAGAGATGGAACACGCCCCATGGCACACCCACTCAACTACAGAGCCACCCTCTAACCAGATAAGAAGATACACGCGCCATGGCATTTGAGTGACAGGCTACATTCAAATGTAGGAAGTATTTGGGGGTGGGGAGAGAATATAAATATTTCACAGGTATGATATTTCACAGGGGATCCCAAGTGATATGATGGCTTTTCTTTTGGAGCTAAAACATTTCTTCCTTTGGAAGACTATTTTTACTTAAAAAAATTTTTTTAACCAGCATGTGTTCTACTTTAACCTATGTAAAATATAGAGAAGCTAATGTCTAAACAGATGAGTAGTTTGGAGGATGCAGCCTTGTGTCCCAGCTTAACAATCATTGTCTTCAAAATCTATTGCTTGAATCTGTAGGAAGTCAAAGACGATAGAACTCTACTTTTAGACTGAAAAAGGGAAAAATTAGAAACATCCAACCTCTTATAAATTTCAACAATGTCCAAAGAGGGACTAGAAATGACTGACGCTCACCAGAGTCCCAGCTCTAGCAATATTGCCATCTATTTTACAGTATTTTAACCCCATATTTTCTTTTTACAATGCCATTAACTCCTATACAAATAAATTCTAGATGATAAAATAAGACATGATTTTTTTTTTTACAAATAGATACAATACAATGCTGACCAGATAGTCTACATTAACTATATACACCTTATTTCTCTAGAGGCAGGAATATTCCTTATTTTAAAACAATTTATCATTTACACTGAGGCCCTAAGGAGAATCATCAGCTTTCTGCTTTCCCAGACATTGCCTTCCTCTCTCTACCATTAGAAGCTTATTCTGTGCTTTAATCTTATTATTGAGCAAAAACTCTGGAAAGAAAAATCAAACCCTTCTAAAGATCTTCTTGGGACTTTACTCCCCTATTATAGAAACAATCAAGATTGTGTATTATGACACAGCCCAAATATCAGCTTTTCCTCAAGGATGTCCTTTAGTCCAGTAAAACGAATATCCTTCCTGGCCGTCCTCTATCAGGAGTGGAGATAAAGTCTTCTGGCAGTCCTTTCCCCCTCCACATCCATCATCCTGTTTCCACTGATGGTGAACATTCCCCCAGGAATCTGTTTGGAGGTCAAAGCGGATTGGGGCTGCACTGAGAGGTCCAGCCTTCTACCCTCCCATGTAGTTTGGTACAAAAATATACTTTACTTCAAGTCCTTATTGTCAGTGACTGCTTCGGCTCTTCACGGGAAAACTAAAAGCAACAGGCTAAGCACATCACACATTTGCACCTGAAAATTTCCGACTCACTGTATGCCTTTGCTTTCTCATCTCAGCGACTCTACCCAGGCTGTGGCGCGGAGAATGATGCGGTCTTAGTAAGCACTGTGGCCTTCAAGTCCAGGAGAACAGCTCTGGCTCCTCCTCAGGCTTTATAGTTATGCATTGGGGTCGTCAGGGTCAGCTGCCCGTTGGGAGCCACTTCATTGCCATCATCTTCCAACAATCCTGACACGTCTGCGTTGGGAATGCTGTCGTGGTAGCTGCTGAAACTGATATTGTCTTCTTTCAGCTCAATGGTCCAAAAGGGGGCGTTGAGTTTCCGGTTTTGGTACTCCCGGTACATATACACAGCCCCCACAAACCCCATCAGCAGCACCACCACAATGATGATGACTGTCAAAATGTGATGTTAAACTGGGTCCATGATACGTCAGCTAAGGCTGATGTGCTGTTTTCTGCAGAGCTTACTGAAAAGATAGTCTGCGGGGTTGTAGGGGTAAAGGTACTATTTATAACAGGGGTGGGCACTGATGTGGTCAAAGAGGCATTGGAAACCAAAATGGTAGAACCTTCAGGTGTTGGAACAATAACTTCTGAAAATAAAAACAGAGAATGAAATGTAAAAGACAAAATATCTTGTTTTAAGAAACAATAAAAGAAATACACATGGGAGTGGAAATTGATACGGGATGTTGACATGACACTCTGCTTTAAAGAAATGCAAGTTAAAAAATAATTTCTAAAGAAATATAGTGGAAAGAATCAGGGCCTAGAAAACTAGATTTTACATCCATGGCTGTTATCCAAAATGTATATAATATCCATACTAAAATCTTTGGGAAAATTCTAATGTTGGAGTTTTCCATCCTCCTGTCCTTTTGAATAGATTCATACAAATTCCTGAAACTGTAGTAAGCATGTCACTAGTGACTTCTAAATCACTTTGTTAAAAGTGAAAGAGATAGCTAATACTCGTTTGAACTAATATAAGTTTATTATGTCTGATGGCACTTCATAAAGGTAAAATTCTCTTTAATGGGGGTAAAAACAAAATAGGAATAATTGCATTTCTAGTTGCTTCTGAAAAACACAATTTAAATGGCCATAGCTGACATCAGCTGAGAGAGAAAACAGCCATTGCCAGCATAGTGATCTTTCCTTTATATAGATTATAGTTATTTTACAACTAAGGTACTATGCTTTGTGCTTCCAATGCAGCATAGCTCAGTAGAAATACCAGAAGTTCTGGGATCAAGTAGAACTGTGTAGCAATAAATAAGTGAGTGAATCTTCTTAAACTTGAGATTCCTCACCTATGAACTGGGAATGATGATACCGATTTTACGGAGTCCTTGGGAAGGCTTAAATAAAGTATATAACATCGTTACACTTAATGTCCATAGTGCTTGGCACATACTAAGCACTCATAAAATGATCGCTATTGTCATTACAGTTTCACCACAGCCAGGCACATCAATCCACTCTAAAAAGAGGTGTGTTTTACATTCCGTAATAGCTAACAAGAAAAGTCATCATAGTTCGGTCAGCTAAATACGGACAAGGCATATGCCTCCAGTGGGAAAGGGAATTGAGTGACAGGTTCTCTGAACTAGGGACAGGGTTCAATCTGAGTGTTTGAGCCTTGATCACAGCAGAAAAAGGATATCAGGAAAACGGTAGAAGACTAACTCTTGCCACAGGGCAACTGTATCAGCTCAGGATTCGGCTTCTGTCAGAATATCAAAGAACAGTTTATAGAAGAGCATGGTCTGATCTCTATGACCTAAGAAAGTTTGAATATCCCCAACTCATCCTGAATTTCCAATCATTGATTTTTATCTGAACCCTTACTGAAATTCCCTGTAAGAAACATTTTGCCATATGAGTAACTTTTTTCTTTCAAAAATAAAGGAATATTTTTACTATTTCCTCCATCAGGTGGGAAAACTTAGGCTCAAAGTTAGAACAGAAGCTGGAATAAATTCTTATTTCTCAGCTAACTTCTAGTCAGGTTATAGGTTTCTACTTAAAAAGATCTTTGATGATCACTGGAAGTGATGAGAATACAGGAAGCAAAAGATAAAAGAAATGACAGGACTTTTAAATTATTAAAATAAAAGTAGATGAAGAGATGTGAGAACACTGCAGTGACTTCCTCATGGTCCTCAGATTTCTGGAGTTGACTCTGGAGTCTCAGCAGAGCAGCAGGAATAGAAGGGAATCTCTGGGCAAATCTCTATCAAAATCTGTTTCCCAAAAAAACTTCTCTGGTGGGACTGGAAGCTTTTACAAAGCTAAAAGTAGCTGTCCTGACATTTTCATTGCTAGGTTAAGATATTAAATTTACACCCTTAGGTGAAGTTTTACCTTTCTTAATGCAATTTCCCTCGTGGTCTCGATCGTAACCTTCCAGGCAGTTTTCACACCAAAACCCAGTGGTGTTGTGGAGCAGCCGATGCACTGCCCGCTCTTGGGCTCACAGACCTCGGGGGTCTTACCCGGGTCCACGTGGCCGTGGCACTGGCACTCCACACAGATGCTGTCCGAATTATAGTAGCCGTTGTTGCATTCATTGCAGTTCTGGCCTGTGTAACCATCTTTACACTGGACACACTCAGGTTCCGATTCACCCAACTCTAAAGAGCAAGAACACCGGCATGGTCTAGTACACGTTCAAGTTACCTCAAAATGCAAAACAACTACTAACCTCCCCCCCGACCCCTGACCCCCGACACACACACACACACACACACATTTCACAGACCCTGCCTATTATCTCCTCTCAAACTTAAGAAACACATGGAATCCAAACTAACAATTTACACCTTATTTATTAATTGTCCAGAAAACCTATTTAGGTAGAGAACAAAAGAAGTATGCTTATCTAAAGAAGCTGAGTAATTGAGATGGAGAGGCACTCATAATTCTTTTATTTCTTCCTCTGTAATCATGTAAGACAGGATAAAATACAGTTTTTAACAACAACTTCCTCATGCCTCCGTTGTGTCTCATTTCACAAATGCATTTACTGCAAAGCTTTACTGTTTTTATAACTCCCTTTCACCTACAGCATCTAGAACTTTCTACCTATTGATTACTGACTCACTGGTTTTTCCTCTAAAAATGAGTATTTAGAGAAAGGCCTTACTTATGATACAACTGCCTGTAGATGTCACTGCTGAACAAGGGCAGCGAAGACATTCTTTCGAGCCATCAGGATTCTGATAAAATCCTTCTATGCATTCTTCACAGTGATCCCCTTTGCTGTTATCCTGGCAATTGAAACAAGCACCTAAAAGAAGCAAATCATTTTAAGAAGTTAAAGACTCCAAAACCATGGTAACTTTAAATAAATTATATGTACCTACAAACCAAAAACACCTTAAGAGGAAACCAGAAAAAGTCACCCAAGACAGGCTGCATAGTTCAGTTTCTATCCCATCTCACTTCTACACTGAACAGGCCTACAGGCTGGTCCTCTGCTAAGCTGTACACTCTTTAGGGAAAGGCTGGGTGCATGGCTGGAGCTGTAGTAAGCCCCTGTTGATTGACTGACTACATACCGAAAGCAGGCCAACAACTGGCAAAGAGAAAAACAACCTAAAGATCTGTTAAAAGAAGAACAGATAAACTGTGCTATTTTCTTGATTGGGATTCTGTAGCTAAATAAGTAAACTAGGCCTGTATGTATGAATACACATAAATCCTACAAACATCACATGGAAAAAAGCAAACTGCAGAATAATATATAAAAAAGGAGTGCTTAATTAATTTTGTCCAAATTAATTGATTTAAAAAATCTGGGGGGAAAACCTTGTACAAATTAATTGATTTAAAAAACTATCCTATGTGAAATAGATCGCCAGTCCAGGTTTGCTGCATGAGACAGGGTGCTCAGGGCCCGTGCGCTGGGATGGCCCTGAGAGATGGGATGGGGAGGGAGGTGGAAGAGAGGGTCAGGATGGGGAACACATGTACACCCGTGGCGGATTCATGTCAATGTATGGCAAAATCACTACAATACTCTAAAGTAATTAGCCTCCAATTAAAATAAATTAAAAAAATAATAAAATAAAAATGTATAAAATAATCTAAGCCCAAAATTAACCAATAACTTTACCCCCCCACAGGAAGAACCTCAGAGCATATAAACTATAATCACTCCTGCCTTGACCTAAATATATGAAAACAGTATACATTAATTCTATCTTTATTTCTCATAATTCCTTCTTATGCCTTGAGTTTTCTTAATTGCGTTTATCTAAAATATCCATATTACCCTCATTTAAAAGAGTGATGTATGCTTTGTAATTAATTCTATGTTCAGAGATTTTTCCTCTCAACTCAATAAACATTTTATTCCTCTGCAAAAAAAAAATTTTTAAATAATAAATTTTTTGGCACATTGCAAGGAACGTGGGATCTTCACTCCCCCACCAGGGGTCAGATCTGCACCCGCTGCACTGGAAGCACAGAGTCTGGAGTCTCAGCCCTGCACTGCCAGGGAAGGCCCTTGACTGACTGACTAAAGTCAAAATTTAAAAGCCATACTAAACAATACTAAGCAAGTGAATACATAATACCCTAGGCAGAGGGATACATTCAAATGCAATAAAAACTAACTATAGACTGAGAGAGTATAGGCAAGTTTTATGCTTTGTTTATCTCTGTAGAGGGAGCGAAGAAAATGAGAGGAGGGAAGAAAACAAAGAGAAGGACTTCAGCTCTATTTGAAATTTTCTATTAAGCAAAATACCAAAATGTTAATAGTTCTCTAGGTGGGGGTACATGAGTATTTGTTATATTATGCTCCATACAGCTTTATATTTTAAAATTTAAAATAAAAATGTAAACAATAATGAAATGAAAAGGAAGGAGGCAAGCAAAGTTCTGTGTGTCTTAATAATACCCTTTGGTCCGCTATTAGGAAGGACATTTGACGGGCATTGAAGGAGCATAATGTCTACAAACGGAACAAAACCATGTAGTATAATTTATATACAAAGAGACACTGAGAACTACTATCACAGAAATGAGTAAAGTCTATATAGAAATCTAGGAAGACAATGGAACATTCACACGCTAAGCTAACTACAGTTCAATGCTAAAATAAAATCAAATAATTTTATTTGATTCCTCTTCCTTACTAGTGAAATACTTACAAAAAAGAAGAGACAGAATGAGATTATATAATAAAATAATCTGACAACTGTAATAAGATTTGAAAAACTAAAAGAATGATTAATATACATACAATTATTAACGTGCACGTCAACTCTCAACTCTTAAGCAATTACAGCAAAGTTCTTTGAACTTCATGAACTTATTTAGAAAGACATTTAAAAAAAATTTTATATGCACACTTAATCCTTAAATCACATTTGCATGTAAATATCACTTTTAATCATATAATTTTTAAGGTCTGATACTGCGAATGATATATTTCATATATGCAACAAAGTAGTATACCCTCATATAGTGATGAACACTTCAGGTACTGATTTCTTCCCAGATCTATTGTATCCTGATCCCTTTTTTGCTATGTATCTTCGTGATGATAAAACTAGCTGAAAAATACATACTAGGAAACTGTGCATCTTTGTTGTAAAAATAAAATAATGTGAAAGTTCAAATTGTTCTGCAGGCTGGAAAATACAAAACTTGCTTTATGTATAAAATCTGTCTATCTGCTCTCCTCATATTAAAAATGTTCAATGGAAATAATTATATATATAGAATATTTTGCTCCTATAATGTTATTGGACCTACATGCTTATTATTTTGGGACTTTCTACTATTCTAGAAAAGACCCCAAGCATCTGTCTTTCTGCTTATCAGAATACAGTTTCACTCTCCTAAACCATTTATTTTAGAGCATTTTACATTTTCTCCAGAAAAATTTTTTATTTTGATTTGTTTTATGCCATAAGCTGCAATGAGAAGTTAATAAGAAAAGAGTAACTCAACATGGTGAGTATGTTATCTCAAAAGTAAGGATGAAAACAAGTATAACAATAGAATTCACCAGTTTTTGAAAACTCATCACTCTATACTGTTTAAAAATAACATGTACCTGGAACACAGCTGCAGAATAAACAAAATTAACCCAGACAGATCAAACATAAACACACCAGAATGCTCACCACAGATGTGAGGGGCGACTGTCACGTAAGCATTTTTTCCCCTTTAACTTTCAAATTGTTTCTACTATGCACTTATCACTACTATTTTTACTATCTTAAATTTTTCTGATTATAAAATTAATACATTGTAAAGTAAATCACATGCATATTGTAAAATATTTCAAGAACTGAGTTGAATTCAGTCACTCAGTCGTGTCCAACTCTTTGCAACCTCATGGACTACAGTATGCCAGGCCTCCCTGTCCATCACCAACTCCCAGTTCAGTTCTGTTCAGTCACTCAGTCGTGTCCGACTCTTTGCAACCCCATGAATCGCAGCAAGCCAGGCCTCCTTGTCCATCACCATCTCCCGGAGTTCACTCAGACTCACGTCCATCGAGTCCATGATGCCAT
>SJXQ01008483.1:0-97153 GCA_006408695.1 Aepyceros melampus
GGTCTCAAAATTGATAGATGGATGAGGTAACAAATGTTAGAGGATACTTACTGTGGGTGCCTCCTCTGTTCACACATATTCTCCATTATCTCACTGGATACCACTTACAAAACACCCTTTCCAAGAAATAATTATTAATATGAAATTTTTGAGATGGTGACAGCAGAGCCTGTAATCAAGCAGAGAGTCCTTCTGAGCATGACGTCTGGGGTGATGGTACAGGTTTACAAGCTCACAATCCTAGACTTGCTATCATACAATTCCATCTTGGACAACAAAGCAAGATCAAAAGATCAGATATGAATTCTCTGCTCTTTGACTCTTTAGGCTGAGAGATCAACCTCCCTTTATCTTGCAAACGTCTAAACCAGGAATATAAGCTGACAATTCAAAAAGAAGGATAATCATTGCCCCACATTTATTAAGATGGACTTGGGCAGGAGACCAGCTGGGTGTGCCCTCAGAGGTTTGATCTTCCTGTTCATCCTCTTGGTTTTCTGCACTGATGGCTTGTATTTCCTTGCTGATAACACCAGGGTGAGAATGAGAGTCTCCTGTCTTTATTTTCTGAGAACTCAGAGGACAAGGTGAGGACTCTGGGGAATGGTGGAGAGGGAGCATCTAGGAACATGCTCCGCTGCTTTCTTCTCAAAATCAACATGCTTGCATAAACTGATCTTCCTGGGCCAGATTTCCAACCAAGGTACTGTCCCAGGCAACTTTTGGTTCAGTTTCCTTCCGGTCAATCATTCTTTTTAATTTCATTCCCCAGTATACTGTATATATTTTCCTAAACATTCAAACTCTCTGGTGCTCAAATCTCAGTTGAATTATCCTTGGAAACTCACATGTTTATAGATATTGCTTATTCTCCCCTAATGAATTAGAGTTTAGCCAATAATTCCAGATCACTAGCTTGATTTACATAACTCCTCAGGCCCTGTCTGAGCTCTCCACCATCCCAAAGACTCGCTTGCTCAGAGTTTACCAGCCACGGGTTTGTTGAGTCATCTGAGTGACAGGGGGACATTTTTTGTCCACACTTTCAGATTTATATTAAGAGTATGTAAAGATCAAATTCATTACAAATGCATATTTGAAATTTATAAGCAGCCTCATGACAGTGATAGTTACAACCTTTATATTCAATATATATCAATAGTCATGAAAAATGTTATGTTATAGTAGAGTTCTCTCTTAGGAAGCAAAGGTCTGGGTTTACATACAGTTTAACCAATATTCAGTTAGGTGACTTTTGTGTTGGTGATGGATCCTAGTCTCCTCACCAGTGAAATGGGAAGAATAATATTACTTCTAGTATCTTTATAGAGATAGTGTGACAGTTCATTAATGTTAAATATTATATGTGGAGGAGATGTTGCAACTGACCGATGATGAGTAAGCCTATCAGAGTACTATTAGGATCAACTACTTGTAACCTCTATATTGTTAATGGAGTTGTTGTTTAGTCGTGTCTGACTCTTGTGACCCTAAGGATTGTAGCCCACCAGGCTCCTCTGTCCATGGGATTTCCCAAACAAGAATACTGGAGCAGGTTACCATTTCCTACTCCAAGGGATCTTCCTAACCCAGCTATCAAACCCAAGTCTCCTGCATTGGCAGGCGGTGTCTTTACAGCTCAGCTTATATTCAATATATATCAATAGTCATGAAAAATGTTATGTTATAGTAGAGTTCTCTCTTAGGAAGCAAAGGTCTGGGTTTACATACAGTTTAACCAATATTCAGTTAGGTGACTTTTGTGTTGGTGATGGATCCTAGTCTCCTCACCAGTGAAATGGGAAGAATAATATTACTTCTAGTATCTTTATAGAGATAGTGTGACAGTTCATTAATGTTAAATATTATATGTGGAGGAGATGTTGCAACTGACCGATGATGAGTAAGCCTATCAGAGTACTATTAGGATCAACTACTTGTAACCTCTATATTGTTAATGGAGTTGTTGTTTAGTCGTGTCTGACTCTTGTGACCCTAAGGATTGTAGCCCACCAGGCTCCTCTGTCCATGGGATTTCCCAAACAAGAATACTGGAGCAGGTTACCATTTCCTACTCCAAGGGATCTTCCTAACCCAGCTATCAAACCCAAGTCTCCTGCATTGGCAGGCGGTGTCTTTACAGCTCAGCCACAAGAGAAGCCGTCAATCTCTGTATTCAAAGCATATTGAAGATTTGGTTGGATTTACACCCACCAACCCCCCTTTTTTTTCCTGCCAGTCTACTCTCAGAGATATTGATCAGATACCTAGCTTTAAAAATATTTCCAGCGTGTACTTTCTCAATAATTCTCAATTCTCTCTTTCGTGTCTTATATGTTCTATTAGTACCTGAAATATTTACTCCTGGAGTCTTGCACAATTGCTTCAAGGAAGAAAGAAGCCTATAAATGGATTCCGAAGTTATCTTAAACAAAATCTAACTTGTTCTTCTTTACATAATACAAATTCATTTAGTTGTTAGTTCGTTCCAGAAGGGATGTTTAATCTAATTGGCCATTTTAGAGTTAAGATTTTTTACCCAGAGCGGAGAGCAGACCTCTCCTTATCTCTAGACCATGAGTTTGCATAAAAATAGTGGTGCAGCTGTTGGGAGGACTTTAGCATCTCACTCAGACAGAAAGACCACCAGAAGATAGGAAGTGGGACTACTCAGGAAATCAGTTCATGTTCAAGATTTTGGAAACCTCAGTCTCAGAGAAACTTGCACCAAGGCAAGGAAGATCTTAACTGTCTTCCTTCTTGGGCTTTTAAAGGCTTTTAAAAGCTTATTCTCGTGAGGGATATTGGAAGCAAGTGGATACTTATGTCAGCTCTGAGAATGTGTCAAATCCTTTTAATTTTATTTTTTTAAGCAAAGAAATCTTTTTAAAAGAGGCGGTGATAGGGAAGAATAAAGAGCAAGACTCACCAAATTCAATAAATAGCACAGGGAACAATACTCAATAAAAGATGATAACTTCAAGTTATATGCACTGAACAAGAATTTGGGGACAAAGTGTGAAGGTCATCTGTTTTCTAAACTTATGGCTGAATAACAGTCCAATGTGTGTGTGTGTGTGTGTGTGTGTGTGTGTATATATATATATATATATATATATATATACAAAATCACAGTTTCTTTATCCCGTTAACCGTAGATGGACACTTAGACAGTTTCCTTATCCTGGCTATTGTAAATAATGCTGCTGTGAACACAAAAGTGAAGATATCTTTTCAGGTTAGCATTTCTGTATTTGGATATATTACCAGGAGTGGAATTGCTGGATCATAGGTTAGTTCTATTTTTAATTTTTTTGAGGAACCGCTATACTGTTTCCCATAGCGAATGTATCAGTTTACATCTCCACCAACAAAGTATGAGGGTTCCCCTTTCTCCATTTCCACACCAACATTTGTTTTTGCTTGTTTTTTTGATGTTCAGTTCAGTTACTCAGTTATGTCTGGCTCTTTGCGACCCCATGGACTGCAGATGCCAGGCTTCCCTGTCTATCACCAACTTCCAGAGCTTGCTCAAACTCATGTCCATAGAGTCGGTGATGCCATCCAACCATCTCATCCTGTCGTCTCCTTCTTCTGCCTTCAATTTTTCCAACATCAGGGTCTTTTCCAATGAGTCAATTCTTCACATCAGGTGGCCAAAGTACTGGAGCTTTAGCTTCAGCATCAGTCCTTCCAATGAATATTTAGGACTGATTTCCTTTAGGATTGATTGGTTGGATCTCCCTGCTGTTTAAGGGACTCTCAAGAGTCTTCTCCAGCACCACAGTTCAAAAGCATCAATTCTTCAGTGCTCAACTTTGTTTATAGTCCGACTCTCATATCCATACGTGACTACTGGAAGACCTTTGTCGGGAAAGTTATACCTCTGCTTTTTAATATGCTGTCTAGGTTGATCATAGCTTTTCTTCCAAGGAGCAAGTGTCTTTGAATTTCATGGCTACAGTCACCATCTGCAGTGACTTTGGAGCCCCTGATGATGGTGGCTGGCTAATTCTTTTCTGAATCCACACATTCCATTACTAACTATTCTATTTTCGGTTCATCCTTTTCAATTTTCCTACTCTATCAAGCCTGTTCTCTCACTGATCACTTTACAGGACCCACTCCCAAACCTATTTGAAATTGATCTTTAAAAAAAAAAAAACCTTATCTCTAAATGCTGTTCCCAAATTTATTTATTACCATGAGTTTCCACTCCCTGTATCTCATTTACCTGTACCTTCCAGATATCAAGTAAGGGATGAAAACATGGATGAGAACAGGTGGTCAGATATCACGAGACAGAACAAGGAGACGGATGGTTGGGATGAAATGATCATTTCAACAGCTGAGGAATCTGAGAAAATGAATAGGAGATGGCACCAGCGGTCCATGGAGACACAGAACAAACAGATAATAGAAGCAGACGTCAGGGTACCAGTTTGCAGAGATTTCACCTGGGAAAGCAATGTAGGCAGAAGTGGTGATGGTGGTCAGGTTATAACCCCTGTGTTACTATGCTACATTTGGAACTATAACTCACATGCAAAGAATTCAGTTTAGTTTGGAGATAGGTCACTCACAAAGTATTTGTTTGCTGATCCATGTGTTTAATGCCAAGTAATTCTATGCAGAAACATTCCTTTCCCTCCAAATACATTTGCAGCAGTTCCTGTGTAAACATATTCTTTATTACATATATGCCTAAATTTATAATTTTACTTGTTCATTTTACTATAAGAATCTCAAACGATCCCAAGCCCATGACAAGGCTGGTTGCCAATACTGTTTGTTGTCCTGGGTTAATGTTAAGCCACTGGCGAATGCTTTCTAGATGCCTCTGTCCAGTCAGCTGTGAGCCCACTGAATAGCTGTGTGGCTGAGATTAGATCTCCCCAGTCTGTTGATGAGAATGTCAGGTAGGACAGAATCAAAGGCTTACAGAAGTCTAGAGAGATTACATCTATTGCATCCTTTTTATCTACAAGGCCTGTCACTCTATCATAGAAGGAAATTAAATTGGTTTGGCATGATTTGTTCCTCTAAAAGCCATGGTGGTTGCTACCCAGCCCGTTACGTTCTCCTAGGTGATTGCAAATTGATCATTTTGATGATTTATCTTAGCAACTTCTTTGGCACTGTGTTTTAGGCTGACCGGTATTTCTTTTTCCTTCTTTTAAAGATGGACATTGCATTTACCGTTTTCTCTTCTTTAAGTCTTTCCCTTGACATGTATACATTAAAAAAAAAGTCATGTCTGGTTGAGGTCTGACTACATATTCTAAATAATGGGTTTGTACATTGTTACAATCTGTCATTTGTGTTATTTTTTTTACCAATTGACTATTAATTCAGTCCATATTAATTCATTCCATCTATCACTCTACTGCGCCAATTACTCAATGTCTATTGAGAATTTAGGACCTGAGAAAGCAATAAATATGTTGACAATGAATTCATAAGCCTCTATGAGAAATTTACAGTCAAGTGCAGGAGACATATGGATAAAGAGATGATTATAATACAGTGCTGGAGCATTGTAATAATGGTGAGTAAGACCAAACACCTACAATAAATCAGGGAGTCTTCCCAGAGGAGGTGATATCTAAACTGAGTTCTCACGGCTGAGCAGGAATTCATAGATGTTAGGGCAAGTGATGGGAAGAGAAAGTGTAGGACAGAGAGAAAGAGATTCTAGGCAGAGGGCATCCAATTTACGAAAAATAAAGCTATGAAGGACTTTCCTGGTGGTTCAGTGTTAAGACTTCCAATGCAGGAGGCACAGGTTCAATCCTTGGTTGGGGAGCTAATATCCAATAAACCTTAAGATAAAAAAAAAAAAGATAAAACAGAAGCAGTATTGTAACAAATTCAGTAAAGACTTTAAAAATTGTCCACATCAAAATATCTTTTAAAAAAAGGACAAAGGTCAATTAAAAAAAAAACAACCAGATAAGGCTGTGAGGATGTAGTGAGTTTGGGGAGTCATGGTTGAGAGTTCAGAGGGATGGGCACAGACCCTCTGCTTCGAGGTCCTGGGGAGGCAGGTTGGTGATGGAGCTGAAGAGTGTGGTGGTTCTGGCTGACCTAAAGATTTTGAAAGGCAACAAAGTCAGCATGGGAGTCTTCCTGAGCACAGAGGAGGGTATTCACACCTCATTCAGCTAATTTTTAAATGAGTGCCTATTATTTAAATAATATGATGGCTTTAAGTACCAGAAGGAGATAGAAAAAAAATGTTAGGGTATAATCTCACCTGGCAAATTACTCACAGAGTGAGGACTTTTAGACACAAAACAATTAAAATACAATATAAGTCATTTAGGGAGGGGCTCAATAGGTCTATCAGAGAAGAGTTATAGAGACTTCTGAATAAGCAGTCTTGAATGAGGATTGATCTATTTTATTTAAATTAAGATAAAGTAAGGAGTATCTCTGACTTCAATTATTTGGCTAGTTTCCAAACAGCACATCTTCAAAGTATAAATGATCCCTGTGTCCCTAGATTGTTCATTCCCAGCTGCAGGCTTGGTTTCCCAGTATTCTTTGTCCCCACGCCATAGTAACAACTAAAATATAAAAAAAAAAAGACAAAAGAAAATGCAAAAAGGGTTACTTTTTCTTTTGATAATGAAAAATAGTTCCAACCCCTGTGCTAGCTGGGAAAAAGTTGTAAAGGTCTGCTTGAATGCAGTGGAGAGAGGAATAGAAGATGAATGATTGATGCAGGATTTGAGAGAAGATGAAAACTTAGGGTAAGAATCTCAAAATCAGGTTTGTTTTTTTTTTTTTAACCCTACTGTTTTTCCTTCTTTCTCTCCCAGATATCAAGAGAGCAAGTAGCACTTTTGACAGTGTTGTGAGGCTAAGAAACATGTATTGATGAGCAGGACTTACTCAAGCTACAGACACTTGTGATCAACTCTTACTCTAGTGAAGACCCTGAGGGCTGCATCCTGGGAATATGGATGAATCCAAAGTAGCTTCGACAACCAGATGAGCTCAGCTTTGTACAAGCTCAGTCCACAATGTGCTTCCCAGTGGCACTAGTGGTAAAGCATCGCCTGCCAGTGCCAGAGATGCAGGAGAGGCCTGATCAATCTCTGGATCGGGACGATCTCTTGAAGTAGAAAATGGTGACCCACTATAATATTCTTGCCTGGAAAATTCCACAGACAGAAGGGTCTTGTGGGTTACAGTTCATGGAGTCACAAAGAGTCGACATGACTTAGCATGCACAATACACAATATCAGATTAAGAGATTCCTGGAGTATTAGTATTTTCAGGCACATTTGAGACTCAGACAAAAAGATCCTTTTTAGAGGAACACGATGTCAATCTTGGTCTTAAACTTTATCTAGAACAATTTGAACAGGAAGACATAAGACAACAAGAAGGAAAACTGATAGATATATCAGATAACAGAAAAAGAACCATGGGTGCTGCAGATACTGGAGTGTTCAAGCTTAGACCCTAGCAAAGCCCTACCTTCTTTGCTCAAAGAGATAATTGGGAAACTTGATAGAGAACTTGAAAAATGTAGCAAGAATTCAAATAAGAATTCTAGAATTGAACTAAGAATCTGAAAATGATCTTATATGGTTTTAATAATAAATTATATTTAGGTTAAATTGTGTCTGGGGAAGATCCCCTGGAAGAGGCCATGGCAATACATTCCAGTATTTTTGCCTGGAGGATCCCATGGACAGAGGAGCTTCGTGGGCTACAGTCCATGGGGTTGCAAAGAATGGGACATGATTGAAGTGGCTTAACACACACACACATAGCCTCAAGATACCACTGAAAAAAAGACAAAAAGAATCTTGATGCAGGTTCAAGAAGTCCTATGAACTCCAAGCAAGATAATTAAAAAGAAAACCACACCTAGTTCTACTATAAGAATCTTACAGCCAGCCACAACCAGAGGGAGCAAAAATGAGACAGGTTATCTTTAAAAGAATAACGATTAGATTGACAACTGAATTCTCAGTTAAAAAAAAATTAGAAGACAATAGAATGATACACTTGAAGTGGTTAAAAAAATAACTTATAACCCAGACATCTATATCCTCTGAAAATATCTTTTAGGAATAAAATATATTTTCAGATGAAAGTGGAGATAATACATCATCAGTAAAACAGCAGGATGTTCTCCAAGTTGAAAGAATAATCAAAAAGAAAATAGATGTTTTGAATTGAATTAAAATGAAAACACAAGATACAAAACTTTGTGGGATATAGCCTAAGTGGAATTTAGATGAAAACTTACAGAGTTTAGCAACAAGTTAGAAAAGAGTTTATGATTTATCATTTTATAGCAATTCATTGAGTTCAATATTTATATTTTGTGTGCTTTGCTATATATATGTTATGCTTTGCAATTAACTTTTTTTTAAGGGGTGGAAGAAAAGCTACAGAAATCAGGAGTATCTTAGGTGGAAGTGACCTTGGGGCTAGATTTCTAAGCCCTCAGTTGTCTTCTCCCTAAACCACCTGTTTTCTCTCCACTTCCTTCTGCACTCAGTTCAGTTCAGTTCAGTCGCTCAGTAGTGTCCAACTCTCTGCAACCCCATGAATCGCAGCACGCCAGGCCTCCCTGCCATCACCAACTCCCGGAGTTCACTCAGACTCACGTCCATCGAGTCTGTGATGCCATCCAGCCATCTCATCCTCGGTTGTCCCCTTCTCCTCCTGCCCCCAATCCCTCCTAGCATCAAGGTCTTTTCCAATGAGTTACCTCTTTGCATGAGGTGGCCAAAGTACTGGAGCTTCAGCTTTAGCATCATTCCTTCCAAAGAAATCCCAGGGTTGATCTCCTTCAGAATGGACTGGTTGGATCTCCTTGCAGTCCAAGGGACTCTCAAGAGTCTTCTCCAATACCACAGTTCAAAAGCATCAATTCTTCGGCGCTCAGCCTTCTTCACAGTCCAACTCTCACATCCACACACGACCACAGGAAAAACCATAGCCTTGACTAGACGGACCTTAGTCGGCAAAGTAATGTCTCTCCTTTTGAATATACTATCTAGGTTGGTCATAACTTTTCTTCCAAGGAGTAAGCGTCTTTTAATTTCATGGCTGCAGTCACCATCTGCAGTGATTTTGGAGCCCCCAAAAATAAAGTCTGACACTGTTTCTACTGTTTCCTCATCTATTTCCCATGAAGTGATGGGACCAGATGCCATGATCTTCATTTTCTGAATGTCGAGCTTTAAGCTATTACTTGTAATTTCACCAATTACAGCTGTATTCTAGTGTACTAAATATTTTCTGTGAAAATATAAATACCTCTAGTACTTTGAAGGACTGTTGTCACACGTCTCTTATTTCCCGATTCCAGAATTCTGTCTAACAAATCTACAAAGATTCATTTTCATTTTATGAGATGAATTGTCCTT
Source organism: Aepyceros melampus (assembly GCA_006408695.1). Lineage (NCBI taxonomy): Eukaryota > Metazoa > Chordata > Mammalia > Artiodactyla > Bovidae > Aepyceros > Aepyceros melampus. The sequence goes on from SJXQ01008483.1 coordinate 9,400, forward strand.
CCTGAACCAGACAGGAACTTAGTCGTTATTTGTAATATTGTTTCTGTAGAGATTAAATTTAGATTTTAAATTCCAAAACAAAATATTGGAATGTGATCTAGTTGTCATTTGGGGAAATGCATATAAGGGAGAATTGATAGGGTTTGAATTTGAATGAACTGGACTAAAATTTTATCTATATTCATTACTAGCTACTTTTTACTGTGAGGAAAAGTATTTCTCATACACATTTATGAGACTCACTTCTCTCATTTGTAAAATGTGGATGGAGATAGCTATTCCCCCAAATGTCATGGGGCTCAAATGAGATAAAACATTGTATAAAGGTGAAAAAAAGCTTTAAATTTACTACAGTAGGAATAAAATTGGATTTAAGAGACAAGACTGAGTAGTAGGTGTCATGCATGCATGTTCAGTCGCACAGCTCTTTGCAGCCCCATGAACTGTAGACAGCCAGGCTCCTCTGTTCAAGGAATTTTCCAGGCAAGAATACTGGAGTGGGTTGCCATGCCCTCATCCAGGTGGTCGTCCTAACTCAGGGATTGAACCTGCATGTCTTGCATTGCAGGCAGATTCTTTTACAACTGAGCCACCATCAGATAGGACTAAACCATCATTTCATTTATCTGGTATTCCATCTCTCACACTGCCAGTATTTTGAGCAATAGCCTCTTAATTAAATCCTTGTATCATTCTCAAAGGCTCAGAACATATCCATGGAGCATTTCTCACTTAGCCTGTGTAAACCTTTGTGAATTGATCTTCCATATTTTTAACTAAATTCCTAATATGTAATTTCCATGAAGGAAAAGATAGTGCCTGCCTGGCATGTAATATATCCCAAATATTTGTTGAACTTGTTAACAACTTTTCTTGAGTCTCTTCGTATTTGCCTCCTGAACTACTTCTTGGAATGGAATGATCTGTCTAAGCCCTAGCTGCTAACCTCTAAATGTGTACTTCTATTTGTCCTATGATCACCTTATGTGGATTTAGGATATTTTTCCTAGAATTAGGATATAGGAAAAGTGACCCACATCATTTGAAGCCATACTGGACATTAAGGAAGGTTTTGAGAATTTTTCTTTGGAGTCCTCAAGCATGAGGCTACATGTATCTATTGATTTATTTACATACAGTATTTGATATTTTTTAAAATAGAGATGTCCCAAATATTTGTTGAACTTGTTAACAACTTTTCTTGAGTCTCTTCGTATTTGCCTCCTGAACTACTTCTTGGAATGGAATGATCTGTCTAAGCCCTAGCTGCTAACCTCTAAATGTGTACTTCTATTTGTCCTATGATCACCTTATGTGGATTTAGGATATTTTTCCTAGAATTAGGATATAGGAAAAGTGACCCACATTATTTGAAGCCATACTGGACATTAAGGAAGGTTTTGAGAATTTTTCTTTGGAGTCCTCAAGCATGAGGCTACATGCATCTATTGATTTATTTACATACAGTATTTGATATTTTTAAAAATAGAGATGATACTATTTAATGATCACAGAGTTTCCCTGGTGGCTCAGACAGTAAAGCGTCTGCCTGCAATGCGGGAGACCCGGGTTTGATTCCTGGGTCGGGAAGGTCCCCTGGAGAAGGAAATGGCAATCCACTCCGGCACTCTTGCCTGGAAAATCCCATGGACGGAGGAGCCTGATAGGCTACAGTCCATGGGGTCTCAAAGAGTCGGACACGACTGAGCGACTTCACCTCACTTTAATGATCACAGACTTTATAAAGCCCTTGGGCTTCAAAATCATTGTGGATGGTGACTGAAGCCATGAAATTAAAAGATGCTTGCTCCTTGAAAGGAAAGCTATGAAAAACCTAGACAACATATTAAAAAGCAGAGTCATCACTTTGCCAACAAAGGTTCATATAGTCAAAGCTATGGTTTTTCCAGTACTCATGTATGGATATGAGAGTTGGACCATTAAGAATGCTGAGCACTGGAGAATTGATGCTTTCAAATTGTGATCTGGAGAAGACTCTTGAGAGTCCCTTGGACTGCAAGGAGGTCCAACCAGTCAATCCTAAAGGAAATCAACTCTGAATATTCACTGGAAGGACTGATGCTTAGGCTGAAAGCTCCAATACTTTGGCCACTTGATGTGAAGAGCTGACTCACTGGAAAAGACCTTGATGCTGGGAAATATTGAAGGGAAAAGGAGAAAGGAAGTAGTGGCGGATAAGATGGTTAGGCAGCATCGTTGACTTAATAGACATGGATTTGAGCAAACTCTAGGAGATAATGAAGGACAGGGAAGCCTGGTATGCTGCAGTCCAGAAAAAAGTTAGACACGACTTAGCAACTGAAAAACAACAACAATAAGCCCCTATGGAATTATAAGAAAAAATCATGTCAAATTTGATTTGACTTGCCCATTTTGATTACCATCTCAGGGACACTGGGAGCCTCCTGGTCAGGATGAGGTGGTACACTGTGTTGAGAGTCAGCTTGCATGAGTCACGGCTACCTGATTCATGGGCTGAATAATTCCATGTCCTGGTCCTCCTTATCTTGGTGCCCACCAAGTCACAGGCAGTGCCACAGATACTCAGAAATAGCAGAGGACCGGGGGCCACCTGTGTATATTTTGTCTGTCAAAATGAAACTTACCCTTTCACAAGAGCAATAGCTGCATAAATACCTGAAATAAAATACAAATATTTAGCTTTTCCATTTCTCTGAAATTTCTGTCTCACAATTTCTGGCTTACAGCATCTCTAAACCTGTACACTGATCTTTAACTGCTTGAACATGCTCTTCTCCTTGCTATGAGCGGGCAAAGGAAAGGTGAACATACACTGAAGCTTAGCATATCTGAAGGAGAGATAATATCAAGGATTGAATTAGCTGCATAGGTTTTTGCGCTCTAGTCCTGAGAACCATTTGGACAAATACAAGAATCAATAGGAGATTGCCCAAGTGGTCCATCCTCTTGGGAACTTCCCAGCTGTCTTTCTGAAGCTCTTCCTAGAGATCTTTCAATCAGTTATTAATTTACTATTTAAATTTAAATCAGAGGGGTATTTAACTCTTGGATCCTGGCCTTCAGGATCTAAATTAATCAAGAGCAAAGACATGTTACATTGTCTTCATCCCTTAAACCCACAAAGGGATATCTTTTCTATCACATAATGATATTTTTGATATGACAAAAAATCTTGAAGTATTGATTACTCTCTCCATGGAGGATAGTTTATTTTTTAGGCAAGGAATAAGAGAAAGCTGGGAGAAGGGATAGTGCGCTGTCTCTTGGGTGGTTATGGATTTTGTATCTTTCCTGGGGATGTTAATTTTCTGGTTTCGCTCACATTGACAAAGAAATAACCCGGCTGTGGTTCTGTTGCCGTGGGTCCCAAAGGTCAGGATGGCTTGTAGATAGAAGCACGGTTGGTTTCGTGGTGACCCAAAATTATCCTGGACTTCAAAGGACTTCCTCTTCTCTCTGCATGAAGAACTCTTTAAAGAGGTCCTTTTTCCTTTTACAAGGTGAATGCTTCAAAGCACGTGGGAGGAGTATTTCCTTCTCAGTGTTTACCTTTCAAAGGTGAGGAGTTCACAGACGGTTCCCTGTTTGTACAGTAGAATCTAATCACTGGCTTGGAGGCGAAGGCTCTTCTTGCCCCTGTTGTACTGTCAGGAGTTTCCCTGCTCATTTTTCACTTACTGATGCAGTAAAGAAGCTGTGCCAGGAACCAAAAAAAGCTGCATTCGATTCCTCTGGAGTATATTTCTGTCAACGTTGTATATCACCCAAAAAAGAACTCTGCTCTTTTTTCAAAGCCTTGCTTTCTTTCACAGGTTACAAGATGTTCACTGAACGGCCACAAGTGACAGGCAAAGTGGATGAGTGGGAAATGCTCACATTTTCTCCCAGGCGAAGGAAGACTCTAAAGTAAGGCAACACTAGTAACATATTCACTTGGATTTATTCATCCAGTTGAGTAGGTGCCCTCAGTTAAGAAAACCCAGGGGATGCTGCCTGCAAGATATAAAAAAATGAGCAACGTGGGGGAAAAATAGCTTTGAAAGCCCACTGAAATTGCATTCAGATGCTATGTTGCATCATTTTATACCATTTGTAGCCTTATATTTTCTGCCCTAGGAAACTCTGAGATGGTGAGGGCAGGAATTTGTACCTTGTTAGTCTAGAAACTTCCTTTCAGGAATAGAACAATGACTTGGACTTGGATAGAATATTTTTTAATGTGTTTTTCACATTAATATGGAAAAGTATTTAATTTGTGAGTGAAACGACTTTCAGAAAACAGCTAAAAACTATTGGAATCAAGTCTGGTAAAATAAATTATCGATCTATAATACTATTTAGCAAAAGTAACACATACATTTAAAAATAATTCACACACACACACACACACACGTATGTATTTATATGGGGCTTCCTTGATGGCTCAGCAATAAAGAATCCTACCTACCAGTGCAGGAGATGTGGATTCAATCCCTGGGTCGGGTAGATCACCTGGAGAAAGAAACGGCAATGCATTTCAGTATTGCTGCCTGGGAAATCCTATGGAGAGATATATACACACACACACACACACACACACACACACCATAATGGTAACTAAAAGAGTATCACACCTAGGAAAAGTAATCCAAGAAAACCCACCAAAATATTAATATTAGAGCCATCAGACTATGGAAAAGTTTTTATACATTTATTAAGAAAAAAAATCAATTCACATTCAGAAAAAAATAATGAAGCGTTTTCCTTAGCAATTAATACAAATCTCTGCCTGAGGGAAATTATAAGCAAGAAGATAAAAACTATTTTAGGGCATGGAATTGTCATTGCAGCAAATTTCTTAAAACCAGGATAAAGATAGCTGCTGCTTATCAAAGAACTACTGTGAGCCTAGCACATTGTTCTATGCTGCATGCAGACGATCTCTAATCCAGAAAATGCCGCACAAGGTGAATATTTTAATTTTGGTTTCCATTTGTATAGAAACTGAGGGGTAGAAAGATGAAGTGACTTGCCCAAAGTCACAGAGTGGCTTTCAGATTGATGATCTTGGACTCTGAAGCCTGTGGTCTTTTGGTGACACCAGAATTCCTCTTCCGGCGTCCCCTTAGACTCCCCATTGGATGAGGCAGATGCCCTGACGTTGGATTTCTGTTATAACCTGACCCCAGCTAATCTTTTTCTTATCTTATTCTCCCTTCTCTCCCCACATTCATTTCCTCACGTAGCCCTCTTCCTTGAAGACACTTTTCATCCTTGTCCAGCCGACTTAAGATCTCCAAAGTCATAAACATTCCCGGGCCTCTCCAGTTTGCTGAAATCCTGTCTCCTTTTGAATTTTTGTTGACTCTACTGTTCAGTGGGCATCTGCTTTCTGGTGGCTCTCATATTTTTTCATACCATTATCCAATATTTTATGTAAAATTGGTTTTCTCTGCAGCTATAATTTTCTCTTCTCGTGTCAGGCTTATGTACATTATTTGATTTTGCACTTTTTGTGGCATCGTGTGGAGGCTAAGAGAACAGAACCTGGAGTCAGGAAGTCAGTGGCTTGAACACTTTTTGACTACGTGAACTGTATGAACAAGTGATTTTGTTTTTCAACATCGTAGTTTCCTTGTCTGTAAACTGTAGCTACTGATCACTTCACAGGTTTATTGAGAAGATGACACATCATAGCAAATGTGAAGCATTCATGAGACATTGAAAGCACCTCATAAATAGCAGCAGCAGCAGCAGCAGCAGCATCAGTGGTACTCTAATTAGCAAAAAAAAAAAAGAGTATAGAAAGCTATGTAATAAGAGAGCAAACAAAACAACCTACAAATCTTCTCGGGTCTCTTTAGATCCTTTCAGTGTGCACAGGTCTCTTCATTTTATTAAAAAATATTTACAATGATTTAATTATATCTATGTTACTTAACGCATTGCTAAATGTTTAAAAATCATTTGTGATGTACTTGCAAAATGCATACAAACAATGTGGCCACTCTCAAAGACGAACCAAGCTAAGTGGCAAAATAAAAACAGAGAAAAAAGAAAGCTGAAAAGGCGAACTTTCAATATAACATTGGGTTGGTATTGGCACACTGGGATGGATTGAAAAATTGAAAAATTCACTTAAAAACAATAGGTTCGGGAAGGGGGCAGGGGTGGTTCTTGAATGTTTTGGTCTTTTTAAACTAGCATGACTTCCCTGGGAGTGATTCACCAGGAAACAGTGTCAGTGACTCACATATGTCTCTCTCGGGGTGATTCTTGTTTGTGACTAATATTTCCAAGCTAATAGGTGATTCTCAAACATTTTCCCAAGAATCAAGATGCTCATTGATGCAAACTCATCTCTTGAGAACTTCACTGGAGAACATAAATGATATCAGAATACTTCCTCCCCTATGGGCACTATGAATGGTACCCTGTGGACGGAATTCAATTTTAGCTTCAACATTTGAAAAAAGGTTAGAGCCCCAAGTGATTCTGTTTTATTGAGTCAAAAGCAAAACTGCTCAGCACCGCAAGAAGTCAAGAAAATAGCTTTGGAATTTCTCAACCTTCAGTTTCCACCTTGTGTTGGGCGCCTGTGGGCTCCTTCTGCTTCAGGCTTATGCCTGAGGTTTTAGTCCATCTGTAGATGGCAGAAGGGAGGGACGAGTTTAGGTTACAATAATGAGTAATGAGGGTGATCAATCACCTCTCCTGGCTGCTCCTGAAAATAGTCCAGTATTTAAAATACCAATCTGAATTGTGGTGGGGGGTTCTCATAATGGTAGCCTTAGAAGAACCAGAAAGCTCTGTGCATTCACTCCTGGGTGTGCTTGAACAACATCAATAGCCGGAGAGCTGTCTTTCCCAGGTTAAATTGTTGTCTGATGCAGAATTTCTTCCACTGTTACCCTCAATGAGTAGGATGTCAGTAACATAACTCGTGACAAGTTAAACCACACACACAACACATGCTACCCCTCAGTGGGAAGGAACTCACGTGACAAACGCCCCTTAAACATAACACATGGGTTATTCTAATCGGTATGAGGCCAATCACTTTCTTAACTAGTACCATCATTTATGAGAAGCTGCTCATTGCCAGATACTTTAGAGCAGCTAATGGTCGCTTTGAAGGGACCTTCCTAAATGGAGAGTCTGGTGGTGGCCCCCTTCCATGGCTTTTAGCTTTCTTCAGGACGTGAACCTAACTCAGCCTGGTGGGAAACACCCCCAGACCTGGCTGCCTCTCCAGCGTCTGGAGCTCTGTCTCCTCCGTTCACCGACTCCTCCCTCACCCCTCACCTTTCTCCTTCTGTTTGCTGACCCCTCGCTGCCATCCCTGTGTCCTGTTCAGACTCGCCTCCACGCCTTTCTCCAATTTCCTCTCTGTGTCCACAAGCTCTTCTCCGGAACCCTCCCTCTTCTCTACTCGTTCTTCTCTTAAATACCCTCTCACCTCTGCAAAGTCTTCTCTGTGCATTCCTTCTTTCCAAGAACAATTGAAGTTTTTCTTCCAGACATTTCTGTAATTCTTTTCCTTTGAGATACAGTTAATATGTAGGACTTCCCTGGTGGCTCAGATGGTAAAGAATCTGCCTGCAATGCAGGAAGTGTGGGTTCCATCCCTGCATTGGGAAGATCCCTTGGAGAAGGGTATGGCTCCACTCCAGTGTTCTTGCCTGAAGAATTCCATGGTCAGAGGAGCCTGGAGCACTACTGTCCATGTCTGACTCAAAGAGTCAGACATCACTGAGCTACTAACGGTGACATGTAACATTGTACTAGTTTCAGGTATATAGCATAATGGTTGGATATTTATATATATTGTAAAATAATTCCTGGAGTGAGTTTAGTGAACATCCATCACCACACATCGGTTCAGTTTTTTTCTTGAGATGAGAACTTTAAGCTCTCCTCTCTTAGCAGCTGTCAAACATAAATACGGTATTGTTAACTACAGTCACCATGCTGTACATACATCCCCTGGACTTATTTATCTTATAACGGGAAGTTTGTTAACTTTTGACCACCTTCACCCGTTCCCTTCCCCACTTTCTTCACCATCTCCTGTAACTCTGCATTCACCTGCAGCCTCCGTCAGGGCACTGGGCACATGGTAATGTAACTACTTGTTGCCTGTGAGTCTTCCCCGCCTCCACCCTCATGGCACAGTCTAAGCAGAAGAGTTCAATAAATATTTGTTAATTGAATGCTCACAAGAACCCAGGCCAGATATTAGTAGATTTTATCATCCTCCTTTTATGGATGTGAAAACCTTAAGTGTGGTGAGGTTAAATAACTTGTTCTAAATCATGCAGTTAGTACTTGGCAAGACTCTGATTGAAACTCCGATTTCTCCACATCCCAAGCCCCGTTGGTTTGCACAACACCCCCACCAACCTCTGAGTTTAGAGGCAGCTGGACGCATACAAATTGGTATGGATGAAGCAGCTTGATTCTTCAGAAAACTGATAACTTATTCACAAAGATAACTTAAGTGGGCGAATGAGTCCATGATGGCTCTGTTTCAGGCTAACCAAAGACCTGAACCCACGGATTGCGTCTGATCTGTGACTTTGCTAATGGAAATCTAGAATCTTGATTGGGGTGGGGGGAGGTTCTACAGGAAAAGGCGCAGAGTTCCTCTTGTGATGGCAGAACTTTTCCACGCTGCTCCAAGGCTTCTGCCCACTCTTAAGTGCCACTCCCTGGTGAGCAATGAGCTGGACAGCCTCCAAATTCTTCCAAGTCACCTTGCCAGCTGAAGCGTGGAGTGCGGTGATGGTGCAATGTGATTAGCAGGAACTGAGGGACGGGGCTGTGGAGCAAGGAGTCGGGGGCGTGGTAGGGTGGGAACCTCTTCCCAGTGGGAGCCCTGACGGCTTTCCTTAGTCAGACTTGCCTTCTCCTGCCACCTCTTTATTCTGAGTGGACAGACACAGCTTTCTCGTTTTTCTTTAAGTTCTGTTGCCTCTGGTTGGTCATTTCCCTTCCCTTGGGCATTTGACTATAACCTTAATAATGGCGAAAGTCTGTCGCTAAGTCATGTCCGACTCTTTGCTCCCCCATGGACTGTAGCCCTCCAGGCGCCTCTGTCCACGGGGATTCTCCAGGCAAGAACACTGGAGCAGGTTGCCATTTTCTCCGAAAGAGCTCTTTCTCAACCCAGGGATCAGAACCAGATCCCCTGCTTTGGCAGGTAGACTCTTTACCGCTGAGCCATGGGGAAGCCTCAGTAATGGTGAAACAGACAGGGATTTTAAAAGATTTATTACTATTTCTACAAGGCTGCCCCTTACCTTTACTTTCTTCCACATCCGTGTGGTAGGCATTTACCTTCCTTTGTGGAGGGGAGACGGGTGGGCCTTGAACATAAAACATCCCTTTTGTTTCCGTGTCTTTAACTGAGTGTTCCCAGCGGGCATCCTGTTATGCAGAAGTAGCTGTAGTGAGATTCGTGGTGAAGCGCTCTCCCCACCCCTCTCCAGCCCCGCCACCCTCACCTGCCCTCTCAGCTACAGAGGCCTCTCTGGTCTCTCAGCAGGGTGAAGAGTAGGGTGGTGGCGATGTGGCGGGCGGGGAGGGCTCCCAGTAGTGAAGGAGTTCCTTGTGAGGAGGCAGGAGAGTGAACGAAGGAGAAAAGTCCCGTTCTAGAACCATGGGGAGAAAGGGGCCTCTCCACAGCGAGCCACGTTCTTAGGAAGACACTTTCTAGAGTGCTCCAAGGAAGGGTATGAATGAATAGCTCTCATATTTTGGTAGGTTTATCACTAGGGAGTTGTTCAAATGTAGATTCCCAAGGCTTATCCTTATGTTTCTGATTCAACAGGTTCAGTGGGGTCTAAGAATCTGAATTAAAAAAAAAACAAACAAAAAACCCACAAATGGTACAGATAATTTTATTTGCAAAGCAGAAATAGAGACGCAGGCTAGAGAACAAATGTATGGTCACCAAGGGCGAAAGAAGTTGGGGTGGGAGGCATTGGGAGATTGGGATTGACATATACACACTACTGATGCTACAGATAAAATAGATAACTAACTAGAACATCCTGTATAGCACAGGAACTCTACTCAGTTTTCTGTGGTGACCTAAATGAGAAGGCAATCCAGGAGGGCATGTATATATATATATATATATTTATACTTATGACTGACTTTGCTGTACGGCAGAAATAACACAGTATTATAAAGCAACTATACTCCTATAAAAATAGAATACCCCAGGTATTCAAGTATGGGTTTATTTTTCAAACTTTGAAACACATTGGCTGTCCTGGTTTTTCCGATTCAGAGGTCTAAAATACTCATATGACCTTACATGATTTTCTTTAATGCAGGGAGTTGTAGTCTATTAATTAAACAATGGCATTTAATTTAAAATATATATAGAGAACAAAAGACCTATTTTTGTACATCTAAAGCAGATATAATTGATCTTATTGTTGAAAGTTTTATAGTCGTGTTGTGCTTTTTCTCCAAATAATTGGCAGTGTGACATTCTACTATCTTCAGTTTTTAATGGTTTAATATGATTTTTCTCCCCTGTTTCAGCTTCCTATTTAATCTGCTACTGCCTGTTAAATCAGCTTCCCTTCATGGCAAAGACTGAGGTGCTTTTGTTACATGAAACATTCTTTTTTTATCTGACCCAGCTTTCAGCTTCATCTACTTAGTTCTATCATTGGTTGGGAAACAGAAATTGCCAAGATGTCACCAGTGGGAAAATCAGTTCACGAAAGAAGGCCCAGTGCTGTGCGTTTCCTATAGAGCATCTCTCTTTCTTTTTCCGAGCATATCTGTCTCAGCACACCTGGGTATTCCTCCCCAGGGCTAAGAAGTTTGAATCACTCTGCTCTTAATTAGCAACATCCCTTTCCCCTTCTATTACAGGTGAACATGATTCATTTTCTTGTCTATATTCCTAAGAGAGAGACACATTGAAAAAGGACACTTCACTGCAAAATGAAGAGTTGGCCGGTTGTGAGGTGCTTGAAAGAGAATTCTTCTCCATTGTTCTGGGAGGTTTTTAAAAATCAATGTTTCTCATGATAGGATCCCACATCCAGCTAGGAGCAAGAAACACTTTTGTTTCGTGAATTTAGATGTTTCAAAGATACCACCTCATCCCCTTACACTGAGTACCTCCTGGCCTAGCCTTTGGTTTAACTCAATTGGTCTTGATCTGTGTATGGATATTTACAGAGGACATGGCACAGATAGCCTTAATTTACGAAACTTCTAAAATTTGTATATGTGCCTTTTGGGGGAAATGATTTTTCTTAAATTCCATAAACTTCTTCTGTGGAGTATATGCCTCCAAAAAGATTGAGTCCTTGATGATATGTCCCAACACGTTGGCCTATAAGATAGTAATCCTGAGTTGCAGTATTTTCAAACAGACTTGGAGTTAATTTCCATAGGAAGCTAAACTTAAAAGGGAATGTTCTTCCTCCTCAGAACTCCTATTTGAGCAGGAACTGCAAGGTGATCCCCGCCACTAAGCCTAAGGGGGCCTCTATCTCTGAATTAGATTCTGTGAAGTGGTCTGTGATCACCCACACGAACCAATAGCAGGGTGTTTAATGGTAATTAACTCTTGTGCTCTGTTTTAAAGTATAACTTTTTAAGTGCTTTCTGACTTCTGGTCAGTTTTTAAGGATGGGGAAAGAGAAAAAGACAAAACACAGAAATTTCTCCCTGCCCCAATTGTATAAAATTTTCTGATACAAAGATTCCATATTTTAAAAATCATGCTATACTCCAAAGGCAGAATAATGGTTCTTGGGTAAAGGCAACAAATTTCAGATGAATTGAAGACAAGTGGGTGATCTGAATGATGGTAACTTTTTCTTGTTATTATTTACTAGGTGAATCTATTAAGTTTTACCATAAGAAAGTTATTTTGCATGCCATAGAGAATCTAGAGTGTGATAAAATCAAGTGCTTCAGTTTCTTCATCCCTAAAATGAGTATAATGATACTCTTTTTGCACAAAATTTATGTGAGGATTCAATAAAATAATCCAAGCATGATGTTTAGAATAGAACTTTGTTTAAGTAAGTTCAAAGCATGTTTGCTATATTTATATGACTATCTGCTGAATAAAAAATTGAGAAATATAAAAACGAGATACTTAGATTAGCAGGTATTTTTCATTTTTTTGTTTAATGTTCATTGGGTTTGAGTTTTTAATGTCTTGCTGGGTTTGGCTAAATATTAGATGACAGATCCTATCTTGCTGTATTTCTTCTTTATTCTTTTCTTCTCTGATATCCTCATGTCAACTTCATATTTTCTAGAATCTTTATTTGTTCTGCATTCAATTTCTTCACCATTCTATTCCTTATAGCTAAGAGATTTTTAAAAAGTTGTTTGTCATCAAAGCTGCTAAACATTTTTTGCTACTTTGTAAGCTATGATAGGTTTTATGTCTTTCTGATAATATCTGCACTTAATTAGGGCTTCTTGAAAATTATGTTTATTGGGATGGGGGACTCTATTGGTAGAAATCTGGGGTGCATTAGGGCAGTTATTTAAAGACCAATAGGATGTTAAGTCCAAGGACTTTGTGGAAACATGATTCTGTCCACTCATGGGCAGACCACACATCGCAGAGACAGTTGGGGTCAGCCTCTGGTTCAAGTCAGCCTGAGTTGTATATCCCAGCTCCAACCTACAAGCTGAGTGATCTTAAACAAGTTACTTAACCTCCCTGTGCCTGTATTTTCTCATTGCTATAGGAAGAAAGAAAGAGTACCTAGATCAGATGGTTGTTGTAAAAATCAAAGCCAATATAATGCAAAGCACTTAGAATAATCAGTACCTGATGTGTGTGCTTATATAAATGTTTGTTCTTATTTCTAGAACAATCCTAATTTCCGGCCTGTTTTCACAAAATACATTTCTAATTAGATACTAATCCTTTGTCAAACCAAGTATCTCAACTCTGAGTTCAGACTTATCAAGACATCTTTCTCTATGAAAATTGATTTTGTTTTCTCTTCATCTTTTGTACTAAGATGAAAAAGATCAAAGGTTTAGATATAATTAAAATCACCTAAAGTTTCACCTAAACCTTATGCATTACACTATTGAATTATTCAAATAAGTATGAGCCTTTATGGTCATTTAAAAATATTACAAAAATATCTGAGATTGTACTCCTTTTCCCTGGTAGCACAGATGGTAAAGAATCTGCCTGCAATGTGAGAGAGCTGAGTTCGATCCCTGGGTTGGGAAATCCTCTGGGGAAGGAAATGGCAACCCACTCTAGTATTCTTGCCTGGAGAATTCCATGGACAGAATAGTCCAGGGGATCTCAAAGAGTCAGACATGACTGAGCAACTAACACATACTCGTTTTCATCAGAATGGGCAACAAACAGATATGTTGCCACTCAAAGAAGCTGACATCAGCAGAGTATTTAATGAGCTTTTTTTTTTTTTCCTAAAGCAATTCAAGTGCAAAAAGCAATAGGAACAAACCAAATTCTACCGTGTCATTTTATTAGATCTCAAATTGGGTACGACCAATTTCTTTAACTCAAAAATTTCTCTTCCAATTTATTTCCCTGATGCCTCTTTCTCTTGTCTTTCCTATATGGTTAGAGAGATGAGATGAGTGAAGATAAATTACTTGTCTAAGACTTTAAGTCAAATCAGATAAAGCTATCCACTTATGTGAAAACTGGACCACACTCCAAATTTGTGTCTAGTCACCACCTCCCAAATGCTGCTATTCCCCAGTTTTTAATTTTCTCCTTTCTTGGGAGTATAGAAAACAGGTTTTCTTGGTAACATCTTACAGCCACTACCTAATGAGCTGGTCTATCTCATGGTGCTGCCGATTTGCAATTAATCTGTGAAATCCACGATGCTAAGGTATTACACTGGCACGTAGCATAGCTTATTTCTAACAGGGATTAAATATTTATGTGTGAAAAAGAAGAACATTTGTGGTTGCTGCACTTTGGGTAAAATTACAGACCTATCAATCTTAATGCTGTGGAGCATGAAATCAGGAAGTATTTTTCCCTGCACAGAATATTGTGTTGCACTGGGAGACTGGGACATGTATTTGGGGTTTCCACGCAGGAGGAGAAGACGGAAAGTGGAATGCACAGACTGCGGTAAATTCCATCCACCTTTCAGTTATGATTTCTGCCTCAACTCATAGCGTGGAATCCCAATCTCTGTCCCTAGGGCACTGAGACAGATAAGTCACACCCAACTCTTTACCATTTCTCCGATGTGGCTATCATTAAGATGTTGACACATGTCTCTATGACAACATGGAAATTACCCAGGTCGTTGTTACAAGATAACTTAGGTTTCGTTGTTGTTTGCTTACTTGAGAGGGAAGGAAAGGATGGAATTACCGATTTGATGACTATCCTTTTAGCCAAGTATTTTTGCTAGCTTAGAAGAGTAAGCTTGACTATGGAAACCAAACTGACTTTTTTGACCAGACTTTTTATCTTTTTTTCTGATTTTTTTTTTTTTAACCTTCTGAGTTGGTATTGAGGTTGATTCACAGCTGGGCATCTTTTTTTTTTTTTTTTATAATTAGAAGTGTTGGTAAATTGAATACAAAGCCAGTCTTAATACAAGAGTGTGTTTTGGTGGCTTCTATTTACAGAAAGTGAAGAAGAACTGAAGAGCCTCATGATGAAAGTGAAAGAGGAGAGTGAAAAAGTTGGCTTAAAGCTCAACATTCAGAAAACTAAGATCACGGCATCCGGCCCCATTACTTCATGACAAATAGATGGGAAAACAGTGGGAACAATGAGAGACTTTATTTTTGGGGGCTCCAAAATCACTGCAGATGGTGACTGCAGCCATTAAATTAAAGATGTTTGCTCCTTGAAAGGAAAGTTATGCCCAACCTAAATAGCATCTTAAAAAGCAGAGACATTACTTTACCAACAAAGATCCATCTAGTCAAATGGTTTTTCCAGTAGTCATGTATTGATGTGAGAGTTGGACTATAAAGAAAGCTGAGTGCTGAAGAATTGACACTTTCGAACTGTGGTGTTGGAGAAGACTCTTGAGAGGCCCTTGGACTGCAAGGAGATCCAATCAGTCCATCCTAAAGGAAATCAGTCCTGAGTGTTCATTGGAAGGACTGATGTTGAAGCTGAAACTCCAATACTTTGGGCACCTGATGCAAAGAACTGAGTCATTGGAAAAGACCCTGATGCTGGGAAAGATTGAAGGTAGGAGGAGAAGGGGACGACAGAGGATGAGATGGTTGGATGGCACCACCGACTCAATGGATGTGGTAATCAATGGACGTTTGGGTAAACTCTGGGAGTTGGTGATGGACAGGGAGGCCTGGCATGCTTTAGTCCACGGGGTTGCAAAGAGTTGGATACAACTGAACTGAAGTGATTTATAGGAGGCTAAGAGAAGCTCTAGATCTGAGATATCCAGTACTGTAAGGTGGCATTAGAATGAAATGTGGCTGCTCTGAACTGACCTGTGTTTTAAGTTTCTATTGCACACATGGTTTTTATAGGCTGAGTATGGAAGATATTTTAATCATTTTTATATTTATTGCCTGTTGAAATGATAATATTTTGACTTTATTGTATTAAATAAAATGGATGGGCATCGCTGATGGTTCAAGCAGTAAAGAATCTGTCTGCAGTGTGAGAGACTGGGGTTTGATCCCTGGGTCAGGAAGATCCCTTGGAGAAGGGAATGGGTACCCACTCCAGTATTCTTGCCTGGAGAATTCCATGGACAGAGGATCCTGAAAGGCTGTAGTCCATGAGGTTGCAAAGAGTCAGACATAACTGAGCGACTACACTTTTTTATTATTGAAACTAAATGTCATATTTCTTTTTAAATGTGGCTTCCCTGGTGCCTCAGTTGATAAAGAATATACCTGCAATGCAGGAATCCGACTGCAATGCAGAAGACTTAGGTTCAATCCCTGGGTCAGGAAGATTTCCCTGGAGAAGGGACTGGCAATCCACTCCAGTATTCTTACCCAGGAAATCCCATGATTAGAGAAGCCTGGTAGACTACAATCCATGGGGTTGCAAGAGTCGGACATGACTTAGTGGCTGAACCACCACCACTAAAATGTTGTAGTTTTTAACTCCTCACATTCGAGTTTGTGTTCCACTTCTATGGATCTGTGCTGTTCTAGACCAAGTCGTTTGATTTAGCAGCTCAGTGCAAGTTAAAATCCATGCTGAAGCCAAGTACCCAAAGACACTTCTCAACATGGAGACAAGTCAGAACAATACTTGTAATTTTGCAGCTGGAAAAATCCAAAGTGACTTACTGCAAAGGACTTCTTGGTGAAAGCGCTTCACATTTTCCAGTGTCACCTGTTGAATATGCACATAATCACAAAGAATACTTTTTTAAATTAAAATTCTGGAGGCAACATAGCTGCTTTGTGAAGATATGAGTTTTTCCTGACACACAATGCTATTAGTTCATGGGTAAGAGAATTGCTTGGAGGCAATCATTAGACAATGATGAATGGAGGGTGTGTGTATGTGTGTGTGCGCCCGTCTGTGTGTGTGTGGGAACACAGGTGTTTCTGAGCATTTCTTGTAAATCTTCCATGGATCAAAACATCATGAGATTTTTCCATTAAGTCTTGGCGGTGAAAGAAATTTTTAAAAGTGATGCAAAATGGAATATCTAAGGACTCATCTGAAAGCTAAGAATCAATGATCAGGTAACTTAAATTAGATAGCTGCCTACAAAGTTTTCATTACCTTAAAATAATTTTTAAATTAATGTGATCATCTTTATTCAACTGAAGTTGAGCAGCTAACTAGAAATGTCCATTTAATATTCATGCAATTATGACGTAGTCCCTGTATTTGGTATGTCAATACATCAGATGGTATTTGGCTCATACCATGAGCAAGAATGTATCAGGGCTAATGGCAATTTCGGGTGATTACAGATCTCAGTGTTCAAGATTTTATGCATATTCCAAAGCAGAGAATAAACTAGTTCAGACTTTCTGTTCTGCATCATTTGAAATGCCTGTGAGTAAATTCTGATGCAGTTCAATTATATTCCATGGAATTTCAGGACATCAACTTCCTGAAATAATCAACATTCCAGTATTACTTTTAATTTATACCTGTTTTAGAGATTTAATAATGATTTTTTTAAGTAAATTGCCACATTCTTGAATATACATTTTAATTACTGCTTGAGAGGAGATTAAAACCTTAAATAACACACTGGTAACAAAAGGATAATCAAAAAGGAGAAAGCACATATAGCATAAAAGTATAACTGAGCATGGACAGGCTTTGGGAGCTGGGAGTTCTAATTGCAGTTTGCTGGAAGTGAATATTTTACTTTTTGTCTTATTTTAAAATGCTGATAAACTTTGTTATCTAGTTCATGGAACTTTTGTGAAAGAGAGCTAATAAACCCCCAAAGGGTTCAAGCATTTGGTACAAATAAAAGCCTTCTTTGCAACCCCATGGACTGTAGCCTACCAGGCTCCTCCATCCATGGAATTTTCCAGGCAAGAGTACTGGAGTGGGTTGCCATTTCCTTCTCCAGGGGATCTTCCCGACCCAGGACTCAAACCCAGGTCTCCCACATTGCAGGCAGATGCTTTACCATCTGAGCCACCAGGGAAGCCCATAAAAGCCTTATATAAATCAATAATAGCAAAGCAGCGACTGATGAAATGAAACGTTTTCACCTATGACTTACGCTCCAGGGAGATGGAAGATACTGTCTGAGGACATCAGGCAGAGAAGTTTATTAAAGAAAGTCAAGAACTGTCTGTTCTAGGAGTTGCAGAAACTGTGAATGAACTCAGAGTAGATAAATCTATCTTAATTGGAACTATGATCAGTTGATAGAAAAGCATCCTTGCCTCTAAGTTACAAGGATTGAGGACCAATATATAGTTCTTCACTTCCAGATATAAATATATACATCATAATTATAAATCATAAGTTTCAAGGTCCCAGCTCCTGACACATCCAAAAATATAAGGCACTGCTGCTGCTGCTGCTGCTAAGTCTCTTCAGTCATGTCCAACTCTGTGCAACCCCATAGATGGCATCCCACCAGGCTCCCCCGTCTCTGGGATTTGCCAGGCAAGAACACTGGAGTGGGATGCCATTTCCTTCTCCAACGCATGAAAGGGAAAAGTGAAAGTGAAGTCATGTCCAACTCAGTCGTGTCCAACTCCTATCAACCCCTTGGACTGCAGCCTACTAGGCTCCTCTGTCCATGGGATTTTCCAGGCAAGAGTACTGGAGTGGGGTGCCATCGCCTTCTCTGATATAAGGCACTAGTATATTGTAATATGGAAAGAATAGAAATTGTAAAAATTATCCTGACATAAGCAGTTTATAGGGAACTCATATAGATAAAGGCTAAAAGGAGAAGAATCTATCAATCAACCAAGCAGTGATAGTTAAATCTCTCCTTGGCACTGTGCAAAAGTTGTGGGAAGTCCTCATCTAGATGAAGAGTCCTGGCAGAAGACTGTTAAAAAGCACAAGGCTGAACATAATTAAAAACCTGGGTGGAAAGTCAACAAATGTAATAACCAAGGAAATGGAGAGAGTGTTACAAGCAGAGAGAGTGGGAATAGCATTGGAAGGACCCAGGACCTGAAGTAAGGGGTTTCTCTGGTGGCTCAGCTGGTTAAGAACCTCCCTGCCAATGCAGGAGACGTAAGAGAAGCAGGTTGAATCCCTGGGTCAGGAAGATTCCCTTGAGAAGGAAATGGCAACCCACTCCAGTATTCTTGCCTGGAAAATCCCATGGACGAGGGAGCCTGGCGGACACAGTCCATGGGGTTGCAAAGAGTCAGACAGGACTAAGCATGCATGCATGAAGTAAAAAGGGCTATAATGAGATTCCGGGGTTGAAACAGCTCAGTTACTAAGATACTTAGTACCCAGGAAAGAGGCTTGAGGATCGTTAAGTGTCCTAGAATCAAGATACCTGGATGTGAGCTCAGGTTGCTCCCCTGTGCACTGGTAATAACAACTTGAGCAGACCTCTTCACCGAGAAATCATTATTAGACTAAGTTACATCATTGGTAAAATCAGAATTATAGAAGTCTGCCCTGCTCGCTTAAAATGTTGTGACTGTCACTGTCCCTGCTCACTTCAAATGTTGTGATTGAATTCGGTGATAAGTAATCATACTCTGAAAATGATGCATAACAGGGGGAGCCAGTCTGAAGCCCCAGCAGAAAGAACATGTGACTCGGGCAGAGTTTCTGCTTTGGGCAATGAGACAATCTAAGTTAATAGACCAACATTCCAGTTACAATAACTAGAAATGCTAAATGAAATGTAACAGATTATTTTAAAGATGTCAACTGAGCTTATAGGAAAGGAAGGCTTCCTTGGGGCCAGATGTTGGCACTGTAAGAGCTCTTTGAGCAACTTGAGAGATGGGAGGTTGGTTCCAGAAACAGCCCAGGGCTGGGTTTTACTACCCATGCCGAAGTGGCAGATAAGACCTGGTGAAGAAGGAAGTGTAACAAAACCCCAGTTTTAAAGCCAGATTTATGAAGGGTTACCCAGAGCAAAGGGGGACTGGAAAAAAATCTGCTCACCAACATAAGAGGCAAAAAATCTTATTTCTTGTTGGTTCCTAAGCAGAGTCAAGTTCTCTTATCAGAAATCAGAATGCCAGTTTTCTTCCCCTGAAGTAGGGTTGGAGTTTGCATTTCCAGTGGAGCAATTAAAACAAAATTGGTCCAAAGTCAGTGGAACAATCCCTGGAACATCTGAAAGAATCAAGCCCAACATATCGCCAGAAGGACCATCCCTACCAGGCACTTAGGACTTGGTGCAGAAAAAAATCCTCCACAAGTCAGGTGTCTACACATTCAACAACCAAGACTATTACCCGTTTACCCCCAGAATTCTACATAGTAAAGTGAAATCTGAAAGAGATTCTAAAACTTTACACATTTTTAAAGAGATGAGTCATTAGGCAGGTTGAAGACATCAAGTAGGGGCATTTTTACTAACCTTGATAGGTCCTGAAAGAGTGTTGAATTTTAGAAAAAGTATAAGGTGAATGTGATCTTGCTAACACAATACCACTTATGTATAGAGAGAATAGGAATGAGACTTAAGATGGAAAAAATTAATAAAATAGGGACTTCCCTGTTGGTCCAGTGGTTAAGACTCAAGTTTCTAATGCCAGGGGCATGGGTTCAATCCTTGATTGTGGAACTAAGATCCCACATGCTATGCAGTATGGCCAAAATAACAACAATAATAAATAGGAACAGGTTGGTTTGTGGAGGGAAGATGGCAACGGGCCCTGACCGCAGGCACCGAAGCCTAGTAGGAAGTACTGGGCCTCTGGAGCCCAGTGGCCTCATTTGCATCCTAACTGACCAGGTGACTTTGGTTGGGAGGTTCCTTCATCACTCTGTGTCTCAGTCTTGTCGTTTCTCAGTGGCCGTTCACCACATCCCCGCCTCACAGAGCACGGGAAAATCCCACGGTGCTCGCCTTGTGACTGTCACTGTCTCAGTGACCGCTGTGCTGGGCCAACCACACCGTCCTTCTGTTAACAAGTTGAACGACTCACTGTCCAGCTGCTGGGAGTCCTGCAGACAGGAAGCCCTCTGAGGTCAGTGCCTTTGGGGAAATGCCTCATCTGAAGACAGCCCCCCTCATCCAAGGGCACAGTCCATTCCAGGGATGGCCGGTACCCAGAATCCCAGATGGCAAAGGCCTAACTTCTGTCCTGGCCGTGACGACCCCTGTGAAGGAACTGCTTCACTCTGCCTTCCCCCGGGGAGGTGGCCGGCCTCACCGCCTCTCCCCACCCCATCCCACTTCTTCCTCTTCCCTTCCACACCCGCAGAGCCCAAGATCAACCCATACCATCTAATCTCCGCCTGAGGTCTGCTTCCTGGAGCACAGCACACAGCAGCTGCTATTAGCATTATCCGAGACATATGGTTAATTTGATTCTCTGAACGCAAGAGTCTAAATTAAGCCAAAAAAAAAAAAAAAAAAAGAAATACATAAAGTGAGAAGCAGGGGAGATGAAAAAAGACAAGAAAGCACAAGGAAAGGCAAGTCACTTAAGAAAAGCAGATTTGAAGCAAAACTGACAGAAATGTTGCAATGAAAAATACTTATCATCATGGAAATGAATGCTCAATAGCATAATAATCAGTGACTTAGATGCAGTGAAGAAAGAAATTAACAGGAAGAGAATAAATTATAAATAAATTACCCAGAAGGTAGCATAAAGAGAGAGACAATCTTAAGAAGTTGAGACATAAGAATAGGAAAAACTCAGATGTATGTCTACAGTAAAAGAGTTCAAAAGGAAAGAACATTAAAGGAAGAGGAACATTAGAGCAGGTATTGGCCACATTTCAAAAGTGATGAGTGGTACAAATTGTCAGAATAAGGAAACAATCAAGTCCCAGAAGGACATGTAAAATGTCCCTATAGCCATCTACAGCTTGGCTGTAGAACACTTCCCCCACTCTCCAAAAATGGGTTTTAAAAACAATTTGAGGAAGAGACTTTTCTTAAAAAGGGACAACTATACTGACTGCAGACATCTCAAAATCAATTCAGTTGCTCAGTCATGTCCGACTCTGTGTCTGACCCATTGACTGCAGCATGCCAGCCTTCCCTGTCCATTACCAACTCCCAGAGCTTACTCAAATTCATGTCCATTGAGTCAGTGATGCCATCCAACCATCTCATCTTCTGTTGTCCCCTTCTCCTCCTGCCTTAAGTCCTTCCCAGCAGCAGGGTCTTTTAAAATAAATCAGTTATTCTCATCAGGTGGTCAAAGTATTGAAGTTTCAGCTTCAGCATCAGGCCTTCCAATGAATACTTAGGACTGATTTCCTTTAGGATGGACTGGTTGGATCTCCCTGCAGTCCAAGGGACTCTCAAGAGTCTTCTCCAACATCACAGTTCAAAAGCATCAATTCTTTGGTGCTCAGCTTTCTTTATAGTCCAACTCTCACATCCATACATGATTACTGGAAAAGCCATAGCCTTGACTAGATGGACCTTTGTTGGCAAAGTAATGTCTCTGCTTTTTAATATGCTGTCTAGGGTGGTCATAGCTTTTCTTCCAAGGAGCAAGCGCCTTTTAATTTCATGGCTGCAGTCACCATCTGCAGTGATTTTCAGTTCAGTTCAGTCGCTCAGTCACATCTGATTCTTTGGGACTCCATGAATCGCAGCACGCCAGGCCTCCCTGTCCATCACCAACTCCCGGAGTTTACTCAGACTCATGTCCATCGAATCAGTGATTCTATCCAGCCATCTCATCCTTGGTCATCCCCTTCTCCTCCTGCCTCCAATTCCTCCCAGCATCAGAGTCTTTTCCAATGAGTCAACTCTTCGCATGAGGTGGCCAAAGTACTGGAGTTTCAGCTTCAGCATCTTTCCCTCCAAAGAAATCCCAGGGCAGATCCCTTCAGAATGGACTGGTTGGATCTCCTTGCAGTCCAAGTTAGAGCCCTCAAAATAAAGTCTCTCACTTTTTCCATTGTTTCCCCTCTATTTGACATGAAGTGATGGGACCAGATGCCATGACCTTAATTGTTTGAATGTTGAGTTTTAAGCCAGATTTTTCACTCTCCTTTTTCACTTTCATCATGAGTCTCTTTAGTTCTTCTTCACTTTCTGCCATAAGGGTGGTGTCATCTGCGTATCTGAGGTTACTGATACTTCTACCGGCAATCTTGATTCCAGCTTGTGCTTCATCCAGCCTGGGATCTCGCATGATGTACTCTGCATATAAGTCAAATAAGTAAGGTGACAAAATATAGCCTTGATGTACTCCTTTCCCAATTTGGAATCCGTCTGTTTTTCCATGTCCAGTTCTAACTGTTGCTTCTTGACCTGCATGCAGGTTTATCAGGAGGCAGGTCAGGTGGTCTGGTATTTTTCACAGTTTGTTGTGATCCACACAGTCAAAGGCTTTGGCATAGTCAATAAAGAAGAAGTAAATGTTTTTCTGGGACTCTCTCCCTTTTCTGATGATCCAATCGATGTTGGCAATTTGATCTCTGGTTCCTCTGCCATTTCTAAATCCAGCTTGAACATCTGGAAGTTCATGGTTCATGTAACTACTGAAGCCTGGCTTGGAGAATTTTGAGCATTACTTTGCTAGGGTGTGAGATGAGTGCAACTGCGCGGTAGTTTGAGCACTCTTTGGCATTGCCTTTCTTTGGGATTGGAATGAAAACTGACCTTTCCTGTCCTGTGGCCACTGCTGAGTTTTCCAGATTTGCTGGCATATTGAGTGCAGCACTTTCACAGCATCATCTTTCAGGATTTGAAATAGCTCCACTGGAATTCCATCACCTCCTCTAGTTTTGTTTGTAGTGATGCTTTCTAAGGCCTACTTGACTTCACATTCCAAGATGTCTGGGTCTAGGTGAGCAATCACTCCATCGTGGTTCCTGGATCATGATGATCTTTTTTATATAGTCTTCTGTGCCTTCTTGCCACCTCTTCTTAATATCTTCTGCTTCTGTTAAGTCCTTACCATTTCTGTCTTTTGTCAAGCCCATCTTTGCATGAAATGATCCCTTGGTATCTCTAGTTTTCTTAAAGAGATCTTCAGTCTTTCCCATTCTATTGTTTTCCTCTATTTCTTGGCACTGATCACTGAGGAAGGCTTTCTTATCTCTCCTTACTTTCTTTGTAACTCTGCATTCAAATGGGCATATCTTTCCTTTTCTCCTTTGCCTTTAGCTTTTCTTCTTTTCTCAGCCATTTGTAAGGCTTCCTCAGACAACCATTTTGCCTTTTTGCATCTTTTTCTTGGGGATGGTCTTGATCCCTGCCTCCTGTACAATGTCATGAACCTCTCTCTGTCCATAGTTCTTCAGGCACTCTGTCTATCAGATCTAATCCCTTGAATCTATTTGTCACTTCCAGTGTATAATCATAAGGGATTTGATTTAGGTCAGGCCTAAATCAAATAGTCTAGTGGTTTTGCCTACTTTCTTTAATTTAAAAGTCCAAATTTGGCAATAAGGAGTTCATGATCTGAGCCACAGTCAGCTCCTGGTCTTGTTTTGGCTAACTGTATAGAGCTTCTCCATTTTTGGCTGCAAAGAATATAATTATCTGATTTCAGTATTGACCATCTCGTGATGTCCATGTATAGAGTCTTCTCTTGTGTTGTTGGACGAGAGTGTCTGCTATGACCAGTGCATTCTCTTGGCATAACTCTTTTAACCCACCAATCCAGAAACAACAAGAATGGACTCTTTATTAGGTTGAGGGAACATTACTGTCAGTTGAAAATTCTATATTCAGCTGTTGTTCAAGAGTAAGGGGAAAAAATGAGTTTCTCAGGATGAGGGACTGTGTGCAGCCCACCTGGAAAGCCTGTGAAGAATGATTTCAGGAGGAAATTTAACTGAGAAAATAATTGTGGGCAGGCATGCAGTAAGTGATCTTAGTAAAAAAAAATTGGTGCTCAGATGTGTAAATTTAAACAACATTGACTCTAGAGCCAATAATGATACTAATGATAGCTGTAATAATAATAGCCATAATAACAGCACAGCAACAACAATAACAAGAATAATGACTGATTTCAGATGCCGAAAGGTTAAAAATAAGAAAAAGACTAATAATCAATGTAAAAAAGGAGAGAAGCTAGAACCAGTGTTTGTATACACACACATACATACATATATACGGATATGTATCTGTATAAAGCATACAAATAAAAGTTATATGTAACCTATAACAACCTATGTTGC
This sequence comes from Aepyceros melampus, assembly GCA_006408695.1. Taxonomy (NCBI): domain Eukaryota; kingdom Metazoa; phylum Chordata; class Mammalia; order Artiodactyla; family Bovidae; genus Aepyceros; species Aepyceros melampus. Next base: position 34,136 of record SJXQ01008483.1, read on the forward strand.
TGCTGCTGCTGCTGCTTAGTTGCTTCAGTCGTGTCCGACTGTGTGTGACGCTATGAACTACCACCAGCTAGGCTCCTCTGTCCATGGGGATTCTCCAGGCAAGAATACTAGAAAGGGTTGCCATGCACTCCTCCAAGGGATCTTCCTGACCCAGGGATCGAACCCGGGGCTCCTGCATTGCAGGCAGATTCTTTACCATCTGAGCCACCAGGGAAGTCCAAGAATACTGGAGTGGGTAGCCTATCCCTTCTCCATGGGATCTCCCCGACCCGGGAATCAAATTGGTGTCTCCAGCTTTGCAGATAGGAAGGCCCAAGAATACTGGAGTGGGTAGCCTATCCCTTCTCCAAGGGACCTTCCTGACCCAGGGATTGAACTTGGGTTTCCTGCATTGCAGGCAGATTCTTTATCACTGAGCCACCAGGGAGGCCCATATTTATACATATGTATATGTGTATATATATATATATATGTATATATATATATATATATTGGAGAAGGAAATGGCAACCCACTCCAGAATTCTTGCCTGGAGAATCCCATGGACGGAGGAGCCTGGTGGGCTACAGTCCACGGGGTCGCAAAGAGTCGGACACGACTGAATGACTTCACTTTTCACTTATGTGTATATATATATATATATATATATAAAACCCAAAAGCCATTAAAATTATTGACCAACAGATACATTATTTAATAAGTAGTTCTAGGATAATCAACTCTTTAAATTGATGAAAAATATCCACTTCGCACATAAGGCTTAAATATGAAAAACAAAGCTTGTTTTAAAACTTAGGAAATGTTTATGATATTTTTTGAGGAAACAATTTCTCAAGCAAGACATGAAACTAAAGCAACAATATGCTCTCTCACACACAAACACAGGCACAACACACTGGCAACATTGTAGACATCTGGGGACCCTAAGTGCTACTGACTATGTGGTGAAAAGATTTGCATGTTTGCATAATGTCCTTTAGCGAAACCACTTTGGAGAACAGTTCTGTGTCACCTAGTTAAATGGAAGATTTGCGTATTTTTTAATCTCAAATTCTACTTTTAGTTTTCTTCCAAAGAAAAATTCTAGAAACATGCAGAAGAGATATGTAAAATCTTGCATTGTAAGTTACAGAATTATAAGCAATAGAAAAACACAAAAACAAAAACAAAAACAATGTGGAAACACCAGTTGTCCCTCAGGGGTGGAAGTTTTGTTCCTTGCTATTACACAGAGTTAAAATGAAGATACTAAATCTAGTGAATTAATAAGGATAGCTGTCAAATACCTGACATCAAGTGAAATACAGCCAGTTTTGTAAATGAATATATATGATAGCATGCTTTCAGATAAGTTTTAAACTAGTAAACCATGTAGTGTGCTTTTTGTGAATCGACCTCTGGGTTGACCACCCGATGAGAAGAACTGACTCATTTGAAAAGACCGTGATGCTGGGAAAGATTGAAGGCAGGAGGAGAAGGGGCTGACAGAGGATGAGGTGGTTGGAGGGCATCACTGACTTGATGAACACAAGTTTGAGCAAACTCCCTGAGTTGATGATGGACAGGGAGGCCCTGGCATGCTGCACCCATGGGGTCGCAGAGTCAGACATGACTGAGCGATTGAACTGAACTGAAAAGTCAAAAGAATGGAGCAGAGAGCACCCTGTTGTGGTTATTTCTACTAAGAGAGAATTGTATATAGTATTTGGGGCTTTTGCTATTATGAGTGAATTTTTAATTAAAAAAAGAAATGTAAAAAGAAAAAAGTGAATGAATGAAGTTAAGGTAGACATGATGAAGTGTTAGTATCTTTTTAATTTGGGTGATAGTTTAAAAGGATTTCTTTCTTTTGTATATTTACCTATGTTTCAATGATCTAATAATTAAAAATAAAGAAAACATGATGTATGGCACTGATTGACCTCAGTCACCTCTATTATTCTCCTGCAATGGTAGTATTTCTAGAATTTTCAGTCCTAATCTCAATGGCCTTCACGATGCTCTCATGTCCTAGATGGTAAATTCCCACACAAGTATTCACCCACATCATGGATAAACTCATCACGCTTTCCTTTCTTGTAGTGACTTTTTTTTTGAAATAAATGACATTCAGTTTCCATTAAAAAAAAAAAACCACCATATTTACTTTGTTTTCAGAAAATATTGTATATATAATATGTATCTGTTGTTCCTGACAAGTTTTCTATGATAAAATTATCTCTTTAGAAGTATCTCCCCTATTTTTTTCATCCAAATCAGTCATATTATCCATAAACACTTTTTTTTTCTCTAGATTTCTTACTGTCTACTCAAATTCAATTTAAGTGAGTTTGGGGCTGATATCCCTGAGTCACTAGCAAGGTGTTTCCTACCTGTCTTTGTAAAATAAACGCCGCCCTGCCAGTCAGAATGCTTTTGTCACCCGAGTGTATGTTCCTCGGTTCTTTGTCTCGTCACAACAGAGATTTGGAGTGACGGACATTGAAGCCTCCTCGGCGTGTCACAGCTCTCAGGTCTTGGATAGACCGTGTTATAGCTCTCAGGTCTCGAATGGACCATGTTACAGCTCTTAGACAAATCAGTGTTACAGGTCTATTTTATTTAGAAGATGGCAGGAAAATCCATCTTCAAGGCGTGAGGGCACATCGATGCAAAGACAGGAGGAGAAGAGCACCCCAGTGTGTGGGAGAGAGAGAGAGAGAGAGAGAGCTAGCTTTGGCTCCTCTATTTATGTTTATCTCTCCCTGGGCCTGTCCTGGCCTGCCCTAAATTGGGCCAGCCAGGAGTGTTGTTTGTTTTTCTGAGTCCTCACTCTGGTCCTCGGACCTTCTTCTGCTCTATTTTCGTGAGCTTTTCCCTTCCTTGTCTTTTAGCCACCGCCATTTTGGACGCCTTTTCCCTATTCTACCCACCTAACATTCCCCCCTCAAGAGATGAGAGGCCCATTTCATTGGGAATTGGGGTGTCGAGGTCTTTCTGGCTACTTCCTGCTGAACTGGGACAGCGAGAGGTATTGGGCCTCCCCTCTTGGTAGTCTCAAGCCTCAGAGTCCTTATAGCGGTGTCCATCTAAGGGTGTGTGATATTTTTCATGGTCAGCTGTAGTTTTATATCTTTGTTGAACTGGCACTGGATGTTGTAGCTTGTTGACCGGGGCAGAGACAAAACAGGTTAGACAGTTGACAATACGTGGAATAATCATAAATATCATCAATATAGCATATCAAGGACTAATAGGGGCATTAGTCAATTTTAAATTCACATCGCCAGGATGGCTCAAGTCCCTCCTTGTTCAGGGATCAGAAGATCTCCCGTCTGTTTTGGAGTACAATCTCTGTCAAGCTGTGCTGGCTGTTTAGAGCTATCCTGAGAAATCTTATCCCCAGAAACCAGCCTTTGGGGGTGTTCATTAGAATGGCACTCATTGGTAGTCCTGAATAGGCATCTGAGATCTCCCAGGGGCTCAACTGTGTATTGAGTGTCCTCTTCTGTTTTCCTTCATGGCTTGACTCGTGAGTAGTGAATCCAGGAGTCGTGTCCTGGTACCTTGACTGCTGTGGGGGTAGAAAGTATTACAGGGTAGGGGCCCTTCCATATGGGCTGGAGTTGAGCCTTTGGGAACCCATCTTTCCAGACTTTAATTAGACTTGAGTCCCTGGAGCATATAGTGGTGACTCCTTAGAATCTTTTGGGTCCTGGTTCATACCCCACAAGCGTACATCCTGTTGGAATTGTCCAATGGCCATGGTATAAGACTGGAGGGTCTGAACCTCTGGATCTAGGAAGAGGTCATTGACATAAACAAAAGGTCTCCCATATAGCTCTCATAAGGACAAAGACCAAGCTGTTCCTTAGGGGCAATGCGGGTGCAGAGGAGAGCTATTGGTAAAGCCTCCTTCCATCCCAGGGATGTCTCCTGGGTTATCTTTTTTATTGCTGATTTTAAGAATTGATTGGCTCTTTCTACTTTTTCTGAAGATTGAGGCCTCCAGGCACAATGGAGATAATAAGTAATGCCCAATGCTTTCGAGACACCTTGGGTGACTTTAGAAGTAAATGATGTCCCATTGTCACTTTGTAATGACCTGGGCAGACCAAATCTTGAAATGATTTCATAGAGCAGTTTTTTTTTTTTTTTTTTTTTACCACCTCCTCAGCCTTCTCAGTCTGGGTGGGAAAGCCTTCAATCCATCCTGTGAATGTATATATCATGACTAATAGGTATTTATACCCTTGAGAAACTGGCATCTGGGTGAAGTCCATCTGCCAGTCCTCTCCTGGGTAGGCCTCACATCATTGGACGGGCTGGGCCAGCTGGGGTCTTTGAGCTCCTTGGGGGTTGTTTAATTGGCAAGTGGGACAAGAGGAGACTACTTGTCTTATAGTTGTTTGGAAGCCTCTGAAGGACCTTTCTAGTAGTCTTTGGAGGGCCTTTTCTCCTAAATGAGTAGTGGCATGTAAGGAGTTAATCAACTTCCACTGGAGGTTCCCAGGCAGAAAAAGGAGTCCCTCCTTTCAGAACCACCCCATATGATCTTCTTGAAAGCCCTCGCTCTTAGCTTTAAGAGTCTCACCTTCAGTATATGAAGGAGTTTCTGGCAAATTAGTCTGGAACTAGGGTGGCAACCCCTATTAGGTCATGGTTCTGTAATGCTGCTCTCCTAGCTGCCTGATCAGCTGTTGGTTCCCTCGTGCCACTTCTGTGCTCTCTTTTTGGTGTCCTTTACAGTGGGAAACTGAAACCTCAGAGGGCAGATGGACTGCCTCCAAGAGTCGAAGAATCTGATCACCATATTTGATGGGGGACCCTCAGGTGGTCAAGTGGCCCCTTTCTTTCCAAATAGCACATGTGCATGTAGCACCAGAAAGGCATACTTGGAATCAGTGTAAATGGCTATTCTTTTTCCTTTTCCCTGCTCTAAAGCTCGAGTCAGGGCTATGAGCTCAGCTAGTTGGGCTGAAGTACCTGGTGGCAGAGGCTTAGCCTCTATGGTCTCAAAATTGGAGACTACTGCATACCTGGTTCTTCTTTTTCCATCCAAGACAAAGCTGCTTTCATCAGTGTACCAGATTCCCTCAGGATTGGTCAGAGGATCTTCTGACAATCCCTCTTGGGGTTTTGTCCAGTGGTCCAAGGTTTCTAGACAAGAGTGAAAGGGGAGAGAGCCCTCAGGGGTAGGCAGGAGGGTGGCTGGGTTAAGAACCTCACAAGGGGATATAGTGAGGCCTGGATTTTCCATCAGCATTACTTGATATCTGAGGATTCTTTGATCAGACATCCATAAATGGCATCTCCTATTTAGGAGTTGTTTTACTTGGTGGCTGGTAAAAATAGTTTGCCCCCAAAGGAGAGTTTTAAAGCATCTTCTATCAGAATTGCAATAGCTACAAGATTTCGAAGTGGGGGTGGGGCAGCGGGGAGGGGAGAGGGAGCGGAGTGGCCAGCCTTGGGCGGTTGGATCAAGCCTCTTGGATAAGTAAGCTACAGGCTGGGGCTCAGATCCCAACCTTTGAGTTAACACTCCCAAGGCTATTCCCTGTCTTTCATGGACATAAAGTTGGAATGCTTTTTCTGGGTCTGGCAACCTCAAGGCAGGTGCCTGAATTAAGGCCTGTTTTAGTGTAGCCTCTGCCTTCTTTTGAGGAGTTCCCCACATCAGTGGGATTGAATCATCTCATCCCTTTAAGCTTTCACATAAGGGCTGGGCAATGAGACCATAGTTGGGTATCCAGATTCTACAATATCCAGTTAGCCCCAGGAAAGCTCGCAATTGTTTTTGAGTCATGGGGGAGGGCAACTGAAGGATTCCTTGTACCCAATCAGAGGACAGCCTCCTGGACCCGTGTGTAATCTGAACTCCCAGGTAGTGACCTTTGTCTCAACCATCTGTGCCTTTGCACGGGAGACTTTATATCCCTTTCTGCCAAGAAGTTTAGAACCTGAATTGCATGTTGTTGGGCACTTTTCTCATCTGGAGAGCAGATTAGTAGGTCATCTACATATTGTAATATTTTCCTATCAGGTCCCAAGTCCAGATCTAGGGGATCCCGGCTAAGGGCCTGTCCAAACAGGTGAGGGCTATCTCTGAACTCCTGAGGTAATACTGTCCAAGTCATCTGTTGGTGTTTTTCTCCTGGGGCCTCCCACTCAAAGGCAAAAAGATATTGGATTCTTTAGCCAATGGTATGCAAAAAAAAAAAAAAAAAGAAAGAAAAAAAAAGCATCTTTGAGATCCAAGACTGTAAGCCACTTGGCACTGGGTGGGATTTCTCCCAAGATTACATAGGGATTGGGCATTATGGGATGGAGGGGGACTACAGCTTCATTTATGATCTGGAGATCTTGAACCATTCACCAGGTTCCATCTTTTTTCTTTACTGAGAAGAGATTGGGGTGTTAAATGGCGAACTGGTGGCGACCAATAGCCCACAAGCAAGGAATTTATTTATTAAAGGCTGTAGTCCCTCCTGAGCCTCTCTTTTGAGAGGATATTGTTTCTGGTTAGCAAACCGAGTGGGATCTCAGAGGACAGTGATGACCGGTTCAGTTTGGTGGGCTGGTCCAGGAATCCCCTGGTCCCACACCTGGGGGTTAATTTTGTCTTCCCGTAGTTTTTGGTCCCTCTCTATTGAAGGTGTAATGGGTTCTTCAGTAGTAACCAGGAGCTGCAGAGCTCTAGGGGCTGAACAACTTCCCATCACAAGGGTGGTCCCCAGTTTAGTGAGTATATCTCTTCCCAATAAGGGAGTAGGACACTCAGGGACCACCAGAAACAGGTGGGAAAATATTTGTCCATCCTAGCAACAAAGAAGTGCTCGGGTGAATCTTTTAGTAGTTGCTTTTCCTGTAGCACCCCAAATGGTACAGGTTTGGGAGGAGAAGGCTCTGAATAGGAGATCAAGACAGAGTAGGTAGCCCCTGTGTCAACCAAGAAATTCTTGGACCTACCTGCCACATCCAGTTGAACCCTTGGCTCCAGCCCTGTGATGGTTATCTGTGACAGGCGGGCTGGCTGGAGTGGGCCACTTCAGTCCTCTTGAACCATCCTGGGGGTAGGCTTGGCGCTTGACCTTGAGGCTCTTGGGTCCCGAGGGCAGAGTGCCATCCAATGTCCCAGTTGATGGCATTTGTGGCAAGCCGTTCCAGGAGACTTCTCCCGGTTTGCACAGTCTTTGGCCCAATGCCCCATCTGTCTACAGATCAGGCATTTGTCTCGTGCCTTGTCCTTCAAGGACTCAGGGTTTGCCATAGGGCTTCTCTGGAGGATGGCCAGCGTCTGGGCATGCCTTGTCTCTTTCTTTCTCTCCCTCTCCTGGGCCTTGGCCTCCTTTTCCTGTTCTCTGTTATAAAAGGTATTGGTGGCTGTCTGGACCATCTCATCTAAAGAGGCAGCAGGGTCCTGCTGTTGTAATTTAATTCTGATATCTGATGCACATTGAGATAGGAATTTGTCCTTTAAAATTACCTGTCCTTCTAAGAGTCTAAGTCAAGACTGGTAAACTACTGGAGGGCCTCTTTTAGCCTTTCCAGAAAGGCAATGGGGTTCTCACTGGGCTCCTGAGTTATTGCTGAGACTGGGCACATCCCACAAGTAATAGGCTTCCTTCTGTTTCCATGGGTGGACTTCCTTAGGGGTGAGTCTTTCTGAAGCTTATCCTACCCAGAACTGTTGCAACCTGAGAGCCAGGCATCCCTGGGTCAGGGTGCAGATCCCCAGGCAGGCTGAGGCGTGACAGCCTCCTAGAGATCGAATCCCTGGGCAGGTCGAGGCATGACAACCTCCTGGGACCCCTGGGACTGACGGATCCCCGATCAAGTTGAGGCATGACAATGTTTCGAGGACCAGATCCCTAGGCAGGTCAAGGCGTGATGACCTCCTGGGACCCCCAGACTGGAGTTTGGGCATCCCAGGTCTCCAGCGTGACCAGTGCTGGGTAGAATTAAGGGGTTTGTAACTCATTGCTAGTTTGCCCACCGTGGACAGGAATAGATATGATGTAAGCTGATCCTACCTAGTACTGTTGCAACCTGAGAGCCAAGTGGCCCCAGGTCAGGGTGCAGATCCCCAGGCAGGCTGAGGTGTGACAGCCTCCTAGAGATCAAATCCCTGGGCAGGTCGAGGCATGATGGCCTCCCGAGAATTGGGTCCCTGGGCAGGTTGAGGTATGACGACCTTCTGGGACCCCTGGGACTAGCGGATCCCCGAGCAGATTGAGGTGTGACAACCTTTCGAGGACCAGATCCCTAGGCAGGTCAAGGCATGATGACCTCCTAGGACCCCTGGACTGGAGTTGGGTGTCCCCAAGATCTCCAGTGTGACCAGTACTGGGTAGGATTAGGGGGTTGGATATTATAGAGTATTTCCCTCCCAAGGCCAGCTATTTTCTGGTTGTCTCTCCAGAAGATTGTAGAGACAACCTGTGGGTCTGGATGGGGCTCAGGAAAAGAGCATGAAACAGGAGGGAAGGGGCAGAGCACAACCTTTGAAAGAATGACAGAGCACAAGGGTATAATGTAAACCAATTAAAATCAACTGGGTCCAAGATGACAAGTCAAATTCAAGTAAACCTTAATCCCCAATCTATAAGCCAACAGACACACCAGAGGTGGCGGGACAGCTCCAAGGCACTGTCAAAAGATGGAGGAGTGGGTGGTTCCCCAATGGCTGGGATGATCTTCTCACTCATTAGCACATGAATTTACCCCCCTCACAAAACCTAGCCAGACCGAATTCCATGGCCAGTACCCTGTAGAGTGGGCGCTTCTCTCTGAATCTTAACAAGTCTACCTCTTATCTATCACTTTGACTCTCAATGAATTTTTGTAATGAGACCTCAGAGCCTGAGCTTTATGAAGTATCTGAAGCCATTCTGGGTTTTGGTTGGGCTCAAGTCCTGGGAGAGGGCTGAAGGACAGGAGGAAAAAGCAGTGGAAAAATGTGCCAAGGAGTCCTCTTCATAGCCTGCCGGAAAATTTGCTAAATATCTGACTGGTGCTCACAGTTTCTTCGGTCTGATCCTTGGCACAGAGAAGAGAAAGGACAGAAGAACCCCCACCAGCTTGTGTAACAGCTACTGGGGCTCAGCAGATAGCGCCTTTGGGACATGCTGAGGAGTAGCTGCTCCAGAGTCCCGCAATTGTGCCCCCTGCCACCCGCCTGTTCACGGGAGGTTCGAGGAAACAGGAAATGAGCCATAGGAGTGAGGACCTCTTACCTTAACCGGAGGTCTTCTGGGATCTGAGACTGGGCCGCGTGAGCTTTCTGCTGAGTTTGTCTTTCGCTGTCCCGGTTCCAGCATGATGGGCCTTCCCCTGCACTGGATTTTCTTCGCATTCCGCCTCTACTGCAGGAGCTTCGCTGAGTTGGGCTCTTGCTGTGCTTGGCCTCTTCTGCGTGGAGGTTGTTTCAGCCAGGTTAAATCCGAGTCACGGCACCATAGATGTCACTCGAGTGTATGTTCCTGGTTCTTTGTCTCATCACAACAAAGATTTGGAGTGATGGACATTAAAGCCCCCTCGGCGTGTCACAGCTCTCAGGTCTTGGATAGACAGTGTTATAGCTCTCAGGTCTCGAATGGACCATGTTATAGCTCTTAGACAAATCAGTGTCACAGCTCAGTGTTACAGCTCTATTTTATTTAGAAGATAGCAGGAAAACCCATCTTCAAGGCGTGAGGGCACATCGATCCAAAGACAGGAGGAGAAGAGCGCTCCAGCGTGCGGGAGAGAGAGAGAGAGCTGGCTTTGGCTCCTCTGTTTATATGTTTATCTCTCCCTGGCCCTATCCTATGTAAATTGGGCCAGCCAGGAGTGTTGTTTGTTTTACCTGAGGTCCTCACTCTGGTCCTTGGACCTTCTTTTGTTCTATTTTCACGAGCTTTTCCCTTCCTTGTCTTTTAGCCACCACCATTTTGGACTCCTTTTCCCTATTCTACCTACCTAACACTATCATCAACCATAACTTCAACATGGGGAAGGACCCTCTGATTCTGTATATTGGGATATTTATTTTAGCATGGTGAGTTAGCAGGGCTTAAATTAGAAAACAAAATGTTAATTATTGCTGTACCATCGATTTCAGTCATTGTTAAAAACTAGCTTCTCTTCTGAAGTCAGGCTCTGTGATGAAAAACAAATAAAGGTCCTACCTCTGCCCTCAGGTCTGTTTCCTGACCTGAACTTCAAAGTCCCATGAAGTCCAGTGTGGATCTTTAATGACTGCATCATTTTCCCTTGTGAGTCAGCAGAAGTGGGGAGTGATCACCGTCTGATTATTCCTGGCAGGCCTGCAATCCCAGCTTGCATATGTGTACCAGGAAAATGGCAGAACTCCCATTTCCCTTCATCAGAACTTTCCATATTTTTCTCCCTCTTCACTCAGGAGGGTGTTACCACCTACTATTTCACTGTTTCCCCTGGGACACTGGCATCTTTTTTCATAATTGTTGACACCTCCGGAATCAAGTGTTCAGTGGGACACAGAATGAAAACTCTTCAGAGTGTCACAGCTAGCAATAAGGAAGAGGCAATGCTGTACATTACTAAGATCATGGGACCAAGAATCAGACAACTAGCATTTGGTCCCGTATTTTTATCTCAGAGCAATGAGAAATCAGTTTCATTTTAAGACAAAATCCCAGGTCTTGAAGAAAATCTCCAGCCTTCTGGAGTCTAGCATAGGCTATGCAAGTTCCTCCTCTTCCTGTGTGCCCCCAGACATTCACAGGGTCACACGTGATCACTTGTCTTTGTCCTTAGTCACACGTTAGTGGGAAACTTTGATAAGCATTGACACACGTAACATTTTTAATAAACGGCCATGTCATACATATAAAAATTCACATGAATGTCTTCTTTATTTGTATCATAGGAAATTGCTTTTTCTTCCTTTTTTCCTTGCTATATATTTCTGACACACCATTCCCCTTTGAAAATTGCTTTCTTTCGGAGTTTTCTTCCTTATTTATTTATTTTTTCTTCTTGTCTAAAGTACCTTCATTGTAGTTAATAACATGGAGTGGTGAAAAGCATTATTTGAGGACTTTTTTCCTGTTTTAACAGGAAGAGGAGCTGGCTTCTTGCAACACATAGGATCAGTGGTCACCCTAGGCAGAAGGCTGAAGGCAGTCTCTGCAGCCACTACTCCTTTCCTGTCTGTGTCCTCAGCTGAACTCACAATTTTAGCTTTCTGTCCCCCAACTCAGCCCCCCAACCCCCACCCCATGGACTCAACCAGAAAATTGTTTGTCTTTGTTTGAGTCACAAGGTCTTACCCTATAGCACTCAAACTCTGGGGAGAAATTTTAGGTTGCTGAAAGAAATCACAGTCTGAAATCAGAAGTGCTCAGAATATTTCCACGGTGTCTGCCAGGCTGATTCATAAAGGCAAACTCACTCTCCATTACAAAGGTTTGAATAAAGACAAGGAAAACTTACTTTGAACAAAGACATGATTCACATCCATAAGACAGCAGTTGACGCATTTGTGAATGGTTAGTCTATGATCTGGCTGATATCATACATACATACATATATATATGTATATATCTAAGAATATTAATAGCCAACACTTATTGTTTACTAGATACCAGGAACTGTGCGAAATACTTTAAATATATTACCTCTCTCTTTGTTTTTAAATGAAAGCATAGTTGATTTACATTACATAGTTTCAGGTGTACATATTCATGATTCAATATTTGTATAGATTTTACTCCATTTAAAGCTATTTCAAAGTAATGACTATATTTTATGCATGGTAGTTTGTATCTGTTAATTCTCTATGCTGATATTAATATACTTAAAACACACAAGAAAAGGGCCTTTTTGTTTGTTTGTTTCTTTGTTTTAAAAGTGATTACTACTCATTGTAGAAAATTTGGAACACACAGAAAAGCAAGAAGATGAAAAAAAATAAAAAAAAATTCAAGCCCTCAACTGCACCCCGAAGGGCAACAGAACCTTTACCGAGATAAGAGACCAGATAACGGGAATTGTAGCTAAATGCCAGGCATTGTGTGCTAATTACAGTGACCAAGTCAAGACCCAGCTGGGGCAGTCTGGCCATACCCTGTGCTCTCAGTCCCCTGCTGCTAACAATGCTTTCTGATAACGTGCTTCTGGGATCCTAGAGCAAGCTTGGTGGGGATGACCACAGGAGTGTGCCTGAGAGAGTATTATGAGCTGTGTCTCCGTTAATCCCTCAGTAACCCACTCACACTGCTACTGCATGTTTGTTCCTGAGCTTGATGTACAGTGAGGCCAAACAAACAGAAACATCAGTCTGCAGCAGAGAAAGTTTTGTTGCTGGGCCGTGCTCTAAAAAGTCCGGAGCTCCCTGAAGGGTTTACACAAAGCATTTTTAAAAGCCAGGTGAGGAACTGGTAATAATGATCTTATTTCTAAAGAAGAAATGGAGATACAGACATAGAGAACAAACACAAGGAACTCTACTCAATGCTCCCTGGTGACCTAAGTGGAAAAGAAATTCCAAAAAAAAAAAAAAAAGAAAGAAGGGATGTATGTATATGTATAGCCGATTCACTTTGCTGTACAATAGAAACTAGCATTATTGTAAAGCAACTATATTCCAAACAAACAAACAAACAAACCAGGTGAGAGGGAGGGGTTGCAGGGTGCATGAGCATCTCATGCACAGTTCTCTGATTGGCTGATGGTGAAGGAACAAGGTGGTGTCACAAAGGTTAACTTTATCCTTTAGGCTCAGGAGGCCTGGGGCTATGTGCTCAGGATCATCAAGAAGTTAACGTCTTCCATTTGGTGGTGGGGGGCAGGTGGAGCGGTTTCACATCTGCAAAATTCGGAAAACGTGCACAAATACTGTTATTTATTCAATAGGTACTTCACAGAGGAGCTAAAGCAGAGGCCATGGGGGATGGTCTGTTTCGGGGCAGGCCCTTGTGGTCCTGTGCTAAGTTGCTCAGCTGTGTCCAGATCTTTGTGACCCTATGGGGTGTAGCCCGCCAGGGTCCTCTGTCGATGGGATTCTCCAGGTGAGATTCTGGTGGGTTGCCATGCCCTCCTCCAGGGGATCTTTCCCGATTCATGGATCAAATCAGTGTCTCTTCATCTCCTGAACTGGCAGCCAGGTTTGCCCTGCTTGGTTGGTTACAATTCCCCCCTTTTCTTCAATACTCCTCAATCTTGAGGAGAATAAAGGTTAAAGAAGAAAAGGAAGAAAGGTTCAGACAAGGAGCTTAATCATAAACTGACAGACGTGCCCACAAGGTCCTTATCCCCATTTGTAAGATGAGGAAACAGGCTTAGAGAAGTGACATGCTTGCTCAAGACCAAATTTACACAGCTAGTGAGCAGGAGTGCTAGGGTTAAAACACAGCTTTTGACAAGAATCTTTCCTCTTGGGCACCTTGATGAATATGGACCGCTTTTCTGAACTAGCAGGTCTAAAAGGGATCTTAGTAGTCATCTTTCTCCCAGTTGCTTATTTTATAGAATGGACAACTGAGAATCAGAGAAGAGTAGACAGGAACAGAATAGGTTAACGACCGTGATCATCACCCTGGTATTCTCTTTAGCAGCACTGGAGTAATTCATACCATTGAGCTGGGCAGTTTCTTTGAAGGGATGTATTTCCTACTAGTCCTTAAACCCCACTTTTCCTACCTCATTTTCTCTGGTCATATTCAGTAACACCACACACAAACTCTCAGATTCATTTACATTTTTTTCATATGGTAGGAAATACCAGGAAAAATGTAGTTCTGCCTCTAGGAAGTGACACTCCAATTCTAAGAAACAGAAGGCAGCATCTGCAAACCAAAATCCCAATCCCACGGAAGTCATGAAACGGACTTTGGACTCTCCAGTTCCAAATGTTACTGTGTGGCTTATGTGCAGGGGTAGACCTAACACAAGAGAGAACAGCCTGGAAATCGTGTCCCTAATGATGGGGAGCTACTTTTCTTAGCACTGAATAGATGACAGGTGGTAGTGTTGTTCAGTTGCTCAGTCGACTGTTCGTGACCCCATGGACTGTAGCACACCAGGCTTCCCTGTCCTTACATCTCCTAGAGTTTGCTCAAACTCATGTCCATTGAGTCAATGATGCCATCTAACCATCTCATCCTCTTTTACCCCCTTTTCCTCCTGCCCTCAATCTTTCTCAGCATCAGTGTCAGTTGAAAGGTGACAGACACTTTAACCTTAGCTCTGATGAGAGATTTGGGTGAAGTGTCTTCCTTCTCTGCATGGCTGCAGGGTACATCTATTTTCTATCCATTTTTCAATCAACAGAAGCTCCCCTAACAGAAGACAGAAATGAGACGCAAAGGCAAAGCAACCAGGCAGTCACGGAAATATTTAAGGTCACAAGGTGAACAAGTCTCAAAGCCAAGAAAAGAATTCCAAAGAAGTCATCTGAAAGAAACAATGGATTATGTCTTCTGCAAACAATGTTCCCAATGGAAAAACTCAGTTGGGCAATCTCCTTGAACTCTTTGTTTCCTGTCTCTGCTGCTCACCCTTTTAGCTCTTACACAATACATGTCTTTAATTTCATACTTGTATGGAAGTGTAGGGCAAAGGCCCACAACCTCTATAGCTCCCCAAATTCTTGCTAATAGTTAGAAATAGGCAGCCCATGGAGGGTGTTCACCCAATGCAGTATTAGACTCTCATGTGCCTCCTCAAAAGCATAGCCTTCTTTTTGTACCTGACCATACCTAGAAATCACTAGTGGTAAAGAATCTGCCTTCCTATGCAGGAGACAATAGAGACATGGGTTCGATCCTTGGGTTGGCAAGATCCCTTGGAGGAGCAAATGGCAACCTGCTCCAGTATTCTTGCCTGGAGAATCCCCATGGACAGTAGCCCACCAGGCTCCTCTGTCCATGGGGTTGCATAGAGTCGGACACAACTGAAGTGAATTACCACACACATAGGCACGCACATCTAGAAATGGGGCTTCCTCCATGGTTCAGCATTAAAGAATCTACCTGCAATGCAGGAGACACAGGAGATGTGGGTTCGATCTCTGGGTCCAGAAGATACCCTGGAGATGGGTATGCAACCCAGTCCAGAGAACCCATGGACAGAGGAGCCTGGAGGGCCATAGTCCGTGGGGTTGCAAAGAGTCAGACATGACTGAAGTAACTAAGAACACACAGGTTTTCCTGTGTCCAAAACTTCTTGTCTCCTCCCCTATAAATGATATAGCACCTGTTCTTTTGCTGATTTTAAGTATGCTTTTCATTAGACAGTGTTTTGGATGCATTTCAGGAGTAGTTAGGCATCATTTTTTTAAATGTGGGAAAGAAAAATCTCCAGTTACTTCACTTCTCATGTCAGGCTTTATCCATCAAGGTTAGAAGCATTTTCTAGATGGAAGAGACTAATATCAGCCAAACATGTATCATGTTTCTCATGATGTCAGTTGCATGATTTTCAGCAGAGAAAAGCCATCTAGGGGTTGATGAATACACTTGCCAATAATTAAAATAATACTGACTTTATAGACCAGTTTATGTAACCTATTAGAAAATGTAGTGGGTGGGAGAAAAGCCCTAATATTACAGACTTTGGCATCACCTAAGGAAAGCTCCAGAAGCTTCCTGGTTTTATAATGCTGTCTCTTCTTGTGCTCAGATCATGCTTATGAGTCCGGCACAAAGTGACCTTCAACGCCCACAGGGTGCAAAAGGCTACATTGTCGTTTTAAATATTTGATGGGGGGTTGATTTTGAAAAACCCACCACATGTGTGTTTCTCCTCACAATAGTTTATCAATTCCATTATCATTCGACTAAGTGGAGTAACCTAGAATTGCCTAGGCTTCTTGAGGAGTTAGAGATAACCATCGTCAATAAATATTTATTGAGCACCCTCTTTATGGTTAAGAGACTGTGCCAGGCACTGTACGAAATCGGATTACAACTGCACAGCCACTGCCCAAAGGGGCCTGCAATCTAATTAGAGACACCAGATGAGATAAACAGAGAAGATGTGCTCAGGCCAGGCAACCCTGTATTGTTCGTCTAACAGAGAGAGGAAAAGATAGTGTGTTTTATTAGGTTAAAGAAAAAAAAAAAAAAAAGACTTTTCCCCTCCTGTATATTTTCTGTGTTTATTTCAGTCTGGGTTTAGGAAAATGGCTTTGGTTTGGGTAAATATTGCTATCAACAAGGTCTCAGAGATGAGATTAGAGACACACTTCATCATTTTTCTTGTCCTCTCCCTCCTTGTCTTACACATCTCCAGGGCGCAGGCATCACCCAATGCCATTTAAGTCAAGATCAATTGTCTCCAAAGTGTAGCCTTTTAGAAGCAATGAGCTTCAAGCCCTTCCTTGTGTTCTGAGTCACCGAGGTGGTGGGGAAGTCAGCTGAGAAATGTTGTGAGGAAGAGGGGTTAACAAACACCCTGGTCGCTTTCAGAGTGTCTGACTGTTTGTGAGCCCATGAACTGTAGCCCACCAGGCTCCTCTGCCCATGGGATCTCCAGGCAAGAATACTGGAGCAAGTTGCCATGCCCTCCTCCAGGGGATCTTCCCGACCCAAGGATCGAATCTATGTCTCTGTGTCTCCTGCATTGGCAGATGGGTTCTTTACCACTAGTGCCACCTGGGAAGCCCATGTTTTATATCAATCATCCTCAAAGAGGGTTTCCTGGACCAGCATCACCAGGGAACTTGTTAACAATGCAAATCCTCCAGCCTTATCCCAGACCTACAGAATCAGGGCTTCCAAGGGGACCTGGCAGCCCAGACTTTCAACAAGTCATGCTGGTAATGGCCGCACATGCCCCGGAGAGCCTCTGCTTTCTATGCTCAGCCATCAGAATGGGGCCAACTGGTGTAAAAACCTCAAAGCAGAGACTCTCCTGACTCCTGTGTGATTGGGGTTGGAAAGATGTCTCTGTAATTTCAAGATAAGAGGACTTAGGTCTTGGAGAAAGAGAGACACAGGGGCTTTCTGGAGGGACTGGTTCTGTGGGTGGGTTCCAGTTTACTGTTGAGGAATCTGAAGGAAAGCTCAAGGGCAGGACCTCAGCTATTTTCTGCAGTGTCTGTGGGTTCCCACAGGAACCTCATTCAGTAACCTTGGCAAGTGCATTAGCCCCAGTGACTGATCATCAGTGATGACATTGCGAGTGGAAATAATCTCAGAGGGAGGAGAGGATTGCCTGCCAGTCCCTGTTGCCAGGAATTGCAAAACTGGAGGTCTCAGCCTCAGAAAAAGAGGAGATGGCCAAGGCAGCACACGAGCAAGACTAATCAGGAGAATAGCTGCTGCTTGTTGAGCCTCTAAGTCGTGTCTGACTCTGTGATCTCGGGGACTGTGGCCCGCCAGGCTCCTCTGCCCAGGGGATTCTCCAGGCCAGAATACTGGAGGAGGTTGCCAGGCCCTCCTCCAGGGAATCTTCCTAACCCAGAGATTGAACCCATGTCTCCTGTATTGCGGGCAGATTCTTTACTCCTGAGCAATTCGGAAAAATGGAAGTGCAATTCTTATTCATGCTAAGTCACTTCAGTCGTGTCTGACTCTCTGCGACCCCATAGATGGCAGCCCACCAGGCTCCCCCGTCCCTGGGATTCTCCAGGCAAGAACACTGGAGTGGGTTGCCATCGCCTTCTCCAATGTGTGAAAGTGAAAAGCGAAAGCGAAGTCGCTCAGTTATGTCTGACTCTTTGCGACCCCATGGACTGCAGCCCCCCAGGCTCCTCAGTCCATGGGATTTTTCCAGGCAAGAGTACTGGAGTGGGGTGCCATTTCATGTGTGGTTCTTATTCAATGTACAGATTTATGACTTAGTTATCCCAGGAAAGAGTGAAAGGGAGTGGGGAAGATGGAACAGTTCAAGGACCTGTGAGATCTTGGGGGGTAAGCCAAGAGAGTGCTGACACATCAGTGTGCACTGTCTCTCGGAGCCTCACACCTGAGAACGTCAGTGACTGGCTCAAGGTTTCTGAAGCTTGTAAGCACGGTAGCTGACCACACACCCTGTAGAAGACTAACAAGGCTGAAGTCCCCAGTACCTGTGAAGCCTCGAGCTGAGAACTGTAAATCTCACAGTAACCCCCTTTGGGTGGTGATTATCACCCCAGTGAAGGAAACAGGCAGAAGAAGAGAGGAAGCAATTTCAGTAATGGGGTACTGGAGCAGAACCCTGCAGCTTACAATGTTGATGATGGCTTGTTGGGGAAAGCAGACCCCCAGAAGACATAGATCATTGCTGGATTCAGCGGAGGGGAAATGACAAACTGAGTGAAGACAATTTATGGTGTGAGCCGGGGAGACCTTCAATTCTCCTGGCTAGGTTTCTGGAGTCCAGAGAAGGACCCTGACTTTAACATCTCATAAATGCAGAATATAATCTTCCATGCAATGACACCGAGATGGAAGATGGAGAAACTTTCAGTTCAGAGTCTCAAGGATTCCTGGGCCTGGAGGAACTTGCTTCAGAGAAGGTGGATCCTCAAAGGCCTCTATAAGGACTCACAAATTGCCAAACCAATTGAGAGCTCTGGTATTTTTGCTTCTCAAATTATTTTTCACAAATAACTTCTTATGAGTGGGTAAACACTTCTGGAAATAAAAGACTTGGTAGTAAATAGGGCATTCTATTAAGAATTAACTAAAATAAAAAAGAATCTGTGTAGTTAATTTCAATTTAGATTAATAGGGGCATATTATTATACACTGGTGTTCTAGAATGCTCAACAAGAACAACATTTAATTTTCAAATGAATGTAAAAGCTTCTTCCTCTTAATGTTTTATATAATGCAGTTAAAAAACTAATTCATGCAGCCATAATGCCTACATATATATTCCAACATAATTATGTATACATGCCACACAGCTATCCATTTATAGAATTAACTAGGTATAGTTTTACAGATTTAAGTCTATACAAATATAATATTTACAAAGACTAATTAATATTAAACACACACATACATCTATGTATAGCATTAATATTAAAACAACATCTAAGGGCTGGCTGTGGGGTTTTCAGTTTATGCTTGGTAGTATATCAAAGAGTCACATTTTAAAGATTTGTTTGCTTGAAAATACCTCAGTAAAGTTATCTATTAATGGAGTGCATCGGCTTCCCTGATAAAGAATGACGCCATTTAAAGAAATACTAGGTCATTATGTCCTACTGACAAGCAAATTAGGAATGTCTGTCTCCAGATTTCATAAAAATAGAGAAAAAGTTGCTGTTCAGCAGAGCCAAATCATGCTCTCTACCCCACGGAGTAATTTAAACCCAGGCTGAACTGGGACAGGGACAGGTGTAATTGGGCTGGTGTCTGCTGCTTCCCGCCTGGCAATTACCATAATAAGATGGACTACAGAGAGGTCAGAAGCTAACGGCCACTTTGGCTGTCGCCTTCTAAGACTGTCACCGGCGGAGAACAAGGAGTCCATTGGACCAGGAGGAAGAGCTCTATAGATGCTGGTAATTGGCCTAGTGACAGGAGTGTCTGCAGATGACAACAGAAACGGGCAGCAGCAGTGAAAGATGGGGCGGCAAAAATGAAGTCCACGGGATGAAGGACTTCAGTGAACTTACAGGCACGTCATAAATAAATCCGAGGGTGTGGGAGGGCGGCTGACGACCGAAAGCATATTGGGTAGGGACCGCATAGTCACTGAGAAACACAAATACAGAGACATGTTTGTTATTGTAACACAAGCTCTCTTGACTTGTCCAAAGTGTCCTGGTCATTGTGCAAATCTCCGTGGATGAGGAAACTCTACCTACAGTGTCTAGGAGTAAGGACATTGCATAATACAGTGCTCTACAGAAGAGTACTTTAGAATGGGGCTCACAGAGGGGGTGCTTTGTAAGCACATATTGCTTTTCTTTTCTGAAAACCAATGCTGGTGACACTGGGCTCTGGGAGGTGGATGTTCCTGGAGAAGATCTTCTATCAAAGGATGGGGAATCATGTGACCTTAGCTCTGATCCTATGAGCTTTGGGTCTGCAGGAATCTTCCTAGAGTCTGAACCCTGAGTTCTCTACTAACTGTTGCTGTCCCTACTCTTTTCAGTGTGGTTTCCTATACATGGTTATCTTGGGCTCAGTTCCTTGTATGTTTTAGAGCTTGAGGAACCCTTTACTGATACTTCTCTACCAGCTCTTCCCACTGAGTATATGAGTCCTGTGCCAACAAGTATTTTCTTCCTATGCTCCTTTTTGATAACTCTCAAATGATGAATAGTAGTTGGTATCATACAATTTAATTCAGTCCCCATCAGCGTGCTGCTGTGGCATTTTGAGAGGCAGTTCCTCCAAAGTACCTCATGTCTTGGGGGGAATAAAAACAGAATTGCATAGAGAAGAAGGGAAGTTCTGGGTACTCTTGACCTTTGCCCAGATGAACATGATAATGACTTCATCTCTGCTACGCATTCATATTCTGTCTCCCACACATTTATAATGCTTTATTTTACTAGCCATTGACTGATTCTTGAATGAACGAATGAATGAATAACAAAGAGATTTCTACATGCAGAAGAACTTTTTTTGCATGAGCATAAGGCAACCATTTGCTAAATGTTGCTAAAATATTTCCTGGAAAATGTCTATCGTCATTAGATACATATATGTGTATGTGATTGTATTTTGTGGTAAGTAACTTTGGTAGGTGATTGCCAGACTTAGGGAAAAACAAACCAAAAGAAGAGGATGCCCAGTGAGAAGTGGTAGCTCAGGTATGAGAGATGGAAAGGAGTTAAGTCATGAAAAGATGTGTGAAAACATTTACAAATGGAGTAACATTGTAACTAAATGCTACTTCCCTTTAGGATACCACTTGACCTCTTAAAGATGGGTTTCCATGGTGGGATTTATGGTTTGGGTCAGTAACTCTGGTGTACAGTTGCCAGACTTTAAAACAAAGAAATGAACAAAAAGAATAAGAACAGGAAGCCCAGTTAATCCTGAATTTCAGGTATTAAAGAATAATGTTTTGGCATGGAATATAACTATGCTAAAACATGAATTGTTATTTATCTGATATTCAAATTTAACTGGTTTTCTTTTTCTATTTTAGCTGACAATCCCAGCCTGGATACCATGTGCATGGTGTATTTGGGGGAGTTAGGCAGGAGGCATGGAAATCAGTCAGGTGGGCAATGAATAGCCTGAACGAGGGCAAGGGATACAAGAATGGAAGTGGAGACTGCGTCTCAGCTGAATGAAGCAATTCCCCAAAGACCCCAGTTGGGCAGAACTCAACTGACTGCCTTCCCTGGCTCAGGGTCAGCATTTTGTAACTCTTCTTAGCAGGTGTGGAAAGTAAAGCAGAATTTGTAAAGGGCTTTCTTAACTCAGGAACAAATTGGAGGAACTTGTTGTTCAGTCTCTAAGTCATGTATGACTCTTTGCAATCCCATTAATTGCATCACACCAGGCTTCTCTGTCCTTCACTATTTCCTGGAGTTTGCTTAAACTCATGTCCATTGAGTCGGTGATGTCATCCAACCATCTCATCCTCTGTTGCCCTCTTCTCCTCTTGCCCTCAATCTTTACCAGCATCTGGGTCTTTTCCAATGAGCCTGGAAGAATTTAAAGGTGACTATTTATTCCCTTGCTAATGGAGAACATCTTTATTAACTTCCTACGTTCTTGATGTATGTTATCCCACTTAATTTTCACATCTACCCCAGAAAGTAGATTTTATTATTATCCTCAGTTTATAGAGGAGGAATCTGGAAACACAGATAATGTAGGTAAGTCCTATAAGTAAAGAAGCTGGGGAGGTGTCAGTGGCTGGGGGGGGTGGGAGTGGATCCCTTTGATGAGTGTCTATCACTAAAGTGTTTGCATGTGTGAAGATGGAAATGAAAATAATTTAGAATCATAAAAAGTTGTCCCTGGATTTCCTTGATGGTCCAGTGGTTAAGCACGCACCTGACAATGTGGGAACATGGGTTCAATCTCTGGTGTACGAAGATTCCACATACAGAGAGGCATCTAAGCCCATGTGGCACAACCCTGAGCCCATGCTCTGGAGCCTGTGCTCCGTGGCAAGAGAAGCCACTGCAGGGAGAAGCCATTGTACCATAACTAGAGAGGGGCCTCTGCTTGTGGCAACTAGATAAAGCCCACACGTGACAATGAAGACCCAGTGCAACCAAAAATAAAAAATAAAATAAAAAAACGGACAGGATGAACACCTATCTAGGCATCTATCTATCCGCGGCTCGGTTGGGAAAGAATCTGCCTAAATTCAGGAGACCTGGGTTCCATCCCTCGGTCAGGAACATTCCTTGGAGAAGAAAACGGCAACCCACTTGTCTGGACAATTCCATGGACAGAGGAGCTGGGCAGAGTACAGTCCATGGGACTGCAAAGGGTCAGGCACGACTGTGCGATTAACTTTCACTTTCATCTACCTAGCATCTATCTACCTATCTGCTGCTGCTAAGTCACTTCAGTCATGTTTGACTCTGTGCGACCCCATAGACGGCAACCCACCAGGCTCCCCCGTCCCTGGGATTCTCCAGGCAAGAACACTGGAGTGGGTTGCCATTGCCTTCTCTAATATGAAAGTGCAAAGTGAAAGTGAAGTTGCTCAGTCATGTCTGACTCTTAGCGACCCCATGGACTGCAGCCTTCCAGGCTCCTCCATCCATGGGATTTTCCAGGCAAGAGTACTGGAGTGGGGTGCCATTGCCTTCTCCGACCTATCTATTTATCTAAATTTACCCCCAAGCTTAAAAATAATCATGAGGGCAGACCTCAAAAGTAAAGAGATATAGCTATGACTTGGGAAAGAGTTTCTTAGCTGTGTGAGCTAGAGTTCAGTTCAGTTCAGTTCAGTCGCTCAGTCGTGTCTGACTTTTTGTGACCCCATGAACCGCAGAACTCCAGGCCTCCCTGTCCGTCACCAACTTCCGGAGTCCACCCAAACCCATGTCCATCGAGTCGGTGATGCAGTCCAACCATCTCATCCTCTGTCGTCCCCTTCTCCTCCTGCCCTCAATCGTTCCCAGCATCAGGGTCTTTTCACCTGATGCTCTTTGCATCAGGTAGCCAAAGTAATGGAGTTTCAGCTTCAACATCAGTCCTTCCAATGAACACTCAGGGCTGATCTCCTTTAAGATGGACTGGTTGGATCTCCTTGCAGTCCAAGGGACTTTCAAGAGTCTTTTCCAACACCACAGTTCAAAAGCATAAATTCTTCTGTGCTCAGCTTTCTTTATAGTCCAACTCTCACATCCATACCTGACCACTGGAAAAACCATGCCTTGACTTAGATGGACCTTCGTTGGCAAAGTAATGTCTCTGTTTTTAAATATGCTGTCTATGTTGGTCATAACTTTCCTCCCAAGGGGTAAGTGTCTTTTAACTTCAAGGGTGCAGTCGCCATCTGCAGTGATTTTGGAGCCCAGAAAAATAAAGTCAGCCACTGTTTCCCCATCTATTTGCTAGAGAATTTTACTTAAAAGCAGGGTTTGTAAAAAAAAAAAAAAAATCCTCCCCTCACAGGCTTCTTATGAGAAGAGCATAGGTTTTACAATGCAAACAATTCTTCATAAATTTTACTATAACATTGTTTGGGAATGGTATTTTTTTAACTCAAAGCTAATTTACTATCTATGAGCCAAATAGCATAATCATATTTAGTTCTATGAAGTATTCAATTATTACAAGGTAATTATGATAATGTGTGATTATTAAGCGATTCAGTTAAAAAAGTTATTATATAATATCTACTCATAACATTTTTAAACCCAATTTTTTTCTAATATACTTGTCATTATACTTTTATAATGGAAATTATCTTGAGGTTCATCTCCCTTGAACTTCATCCAACGGGATTTAGTTCTCGAGTTAAAAAAAAAAATGATGTCATTAAATGTACTCTTTACTACCTACGGTGTCCCTCACAAGCATCCTGGACCATGTAATGCAAAGGCTCCAGTATTATGTAGCTTTGATCTCATGCTCCTTGTAATAAGAGATATTAACTAGATTAATGCAATGGGTTCAAAGAAATAATCAGATTAAAAATATATTTATATGGGATGACCAAACTGGTCAAGCTCTGCATATTTTCTGTGCTCAGTTGCTCAGTCACATGTAACACTTTGCCACCCCATGAACTGCAGCCTTCCAGGCTCCTCTGTCCAGGGGATTCTCCAGGCAAAAAATACTGGAGTGGGTTGCCATTTCCTCCTTCAAGGGATCTCCACCCAGGGACTGAACCCACATCTTGATATGTTGTTTTATTGAATGATCCAATTCAGTCAGACTACTCATATTCCAGGTCTTGAGAGATGTAGTAATACAACAAATTAAAGCTACTTACGGTGAAAATGGAGAAACTTTACCTCTCACATCAAGTAGCTTCACCTTGCCAACTTCCTTTGTATTTTATAACCGAAATGACTCAAAATTTCCTCCAAGTTCATTCTTGAAAATAAACCCATGCTTAGTGTTTTTTTTTAATAACTAAAATTTTGTTTCTGTGAGTTAATAGAACCTATTTAAATACCTCTTCAAAAAATAACAATCTCTACCCTTTGTTATCTGGGTAGTCTCCATTTGCTTTATTTTTATTTTTTAATTTTTAGTTTTACTTTATTTTACTTTACAATACTGTATTGGTTTTGTCATACATAAAACAAGATTTTATAACAAATTAGATGAACTAAAACCTTTCATACATTTGCCTAGCAGTTCATAAAGAGTCAAAAAAATAAAATGAATGGGGCAAAAACTATAGCAGAACTTAGGTCTGAAGGCAAGCAAATTTGTGTTATTTTAAGCTTGGTTGCAAATATGGGTAATTTAATAAGACAGTTTGTTTCTTGTTTCCTGGACTATGCAACCCCTGTCTTTTCCTTTAGCTGTACAAATTCAGAGGCCAACTTCAGGTCAACTTTGGAGGACAAGTCCCGGTAATATAAATATGTGTTGCTGGGCAATGTTAAGAATGGCGAGTGAGATCCATGGTTCTGCCCTCTGGCTTTTTATTTCTTCATTTTTGGAGAGAATGTTGATTGAAGTCTTTAAAAGCATTTTAGGTTGGCGGGCTCTCAATTTCTCAGCCCAAGTGGCAATTATCTGGAGAAAAGTAGTTGATTGCATCAATATAAGAGTTTTCATCTGGGTTTGCCAAGGCATTATTATTAAAATGAGTTAATTAAATTGACTTAAAGGTAGAATAGCATTTTTATTATGCCTAATGGATTATGCTATGCCACTGGTCGGCTAGTTGGCATAATTCAAGATGCAGTTGTATGGATCAAAAGCAGCAGTGTTCCTGGTGTCCAGAATGGATGGCTAGTCCTAAGTTCAATGGTTTGAAGACAAAGACATACAGAAAGCAGTTCTATGAATAATTTAATTACCATTATTTTCTCTTTACCTATTTCTACATCTCAAACTACTGTTAGAAACTTGCAATATCTTGAGATCTAGAGGAAAAAGTGAAAGTTGCTCATTCATGTCCAGCTCTTTGCGACCCCATGGACTATATAGTCCATGGAATTCTCCAGGCCAGAATACTAGAGTGGGTAGCCGCTCCCTTCTCCAGGAAATCTTCCCAACCCAGGGATTGAACCCAGGTCTCCTGCAATGCTGTAGGGTTCTAGATGAAGAAAACTGGCAAAATCTGGCTGCCACCCTCCATGTTTTGGCAAACTGCTGTAATTCGTGATACATTCCATGAGTTTGTTCTGAGTATTCTGATGCTTCAGTAAATGCTTCAGTAGCCACACTATTGATGGAATATCTTTGTGGATAATTAAGAAGAAAAACATTCTGCTTAGATTTTAAATGTATTATGATAATTTTAGTAACTTATTCACCTTTCCTAATTGGACACATATCAATATGAGCTTGCATTTCTAGTTGTTTTTTTCCCAAACTTTAAACTTTTTATTTTGTATTGGGGTGTAGCTGATCCATAATGCTGTGGTAGTTTCAGGTGAACAGTGAAGGGACTCAGCCATACATATACATGTATCCATTCTCCCCTGAGGCTGGCACATAACACTGAGCAGAGTTCCATGTTGATCTTGCATTTCTGAACAGATATAACTGATAGAAGGAAAATAGGCATGTTAGAAGATATGGTTAGGGTTAAAAAATAGCTTTCAGGTAATTGATAAATTATTTAAGCCATTGAGAGAAATGGATGTTGGCTCTATTTTTCTTGCTGTGCACACCAGGATATTAAAGAGAGGCAGTTTGTTTCAGCAGATTGCTCTGTGGGTTGCTATAAATTGCAGAATTTCTGCCACTGATGAACTTTTCTTAATTTTAGCTGATGAAAATGAGAAAAAAATTGGATGGTAATGCTGATTTTGAAAAAATAGTGAGGGAAATATGATATGTTATTTGAGCAAGTGATTTATAAATAGAAATATAAGAAATGCTTAAGATGTTTAATAGCAAAATTCAGGGTTAGGGTTGAAGAAGGCTATGAAAGGGCATTTTACTTCCTTTAAAGAACTTTTGAAAATTCTCATCATTTGAGGGCCTACTTATCTATTGCCTTAAGACCGCAAACTTATCAGAGTTTCTCTTCCAGCCTTTTCCCCATCGTGGCTTGCAGACAAAGATCTTGTCACTTGATTTGATGATTTCTTTTTATTAACAGTTCAAGAGGTCATGCTTCCTTTTCATTTAAAAAACATTTTTATTACTGGTGGTTCATAACTTTCTAAGATTTTATTCAGTCTCTAGCCTGGGTTAGCAATTAGGCTATTGGTTCATTTTTTTTTTTTTTTTACAAACTTTCCCAAAATGACTATCAGGTGGCATATTGAGTGGAGACCATATGTGGTCTTGTTGGTACATCATCTGTGGGTGCAGTATGGCTTGGGAAGTGTGGGGATAATCAGCATGGGTCTGGGGGAAAGATTTCAAGAGTCTTCTATGCCTGGAAGCTGGATTATGATACCAACTGACTGAGTGACTTTTGTTCAGATAGTCATTAAATCTACGTGATGAAGTCAAGTGTATGTAAGATGTGTGTGTGTGTGTGTGTGTGTGTGTGTGTGTGCTTAGTCATATCCAATTCTTTGTTACCCCATGAGCTATAATCTGCCAGGCTCCGCTATCCATAGAATTTTCCAGGCATAAATACTAGAAAGAAAAGTGAAGTCGCTCAGTCGTGTCTGACTCTTTGTGACCCTGTCGACTGTAGCCTACCAGGCTCCTTCGTCCGTGGGGTTCTCCAGGCAAGAATACTGGAGTGGGTTGACATTTCTTTCTCCAGGGGATCTTCCCAACCCAGGGATCAAACCCGGGTCTCCCGCATTGCAGGCAAATGCTTTACTCTCTGAGCCACCAGGGAAGCTAGAGTGAGTTGCCATTTCCCCTCCAGGGGATCTTCCCAGCACAGGGATCAAACCCACAACTCTTGCATCTCCAGTAGGTGGATTCTTTACCACTGAGCCACCAGGGAAGCCTAATATGTAAGATGGGGTTGTCCTAGTGTCTCATGCAGAATAAGTGCAAATAAATGAATACTGGATTCAGTTTCCTTCTCTCTCTAAAATCCTCTGAGATACTGAATCTGGAGGATAGGATGAATCTGTGGGTATACTAATTAAATGCTGACAATCAAGACAAGGGAAAGAAACAAGAAAATAAAAATCAGATGTGTAGGTCAAGAAGGCAATTCATTTTTTTAAGTGACACAATTGAGATATTTTTCTATGCTTCACTCGTGTATCTCCCTGAGATTGCATTTAAATGTGGCTGACCATTCCAGAAAGGACTTGACTGTCTTTGGTTGACATTTCTACCAGTCATATTTGAGTTCAACATATCCACTTTTAAAAATTTTGCATAGAATATGGCAAGGACAGCAACTTTGGGGAGTTGGCTGTTCCTCTCCGGTTCTATTGATCTGGAATTGGCCCAAGGCCCTCCTGGTGTGTCACACACTTGGTTTCTGAACTCAAACAGGAAATGCTAAAGAAGATTCAAACAGAGACGGTAACAAAGTGGTATTTCCCAAACATGAATAAAATATTGCTTTAAAGTGGAGGGGATTTCCATTGCCAGAAACTTTTTTCATTTCCCTAACCCCTACAGAATTGTTTTCCCAACCTGGAATTGTGATATTCTACTGACAGGCGCTGATGAAAGCTGAGGTGGAGATGAAGAGATAGCTCCGGGGAAGGCATGAAGCCAGAGGTGCACACCCAGGGGAGGGGCGTGGAGTGCCTGAAGATTGTCCAGATGCCATGGGGCTTGGTGTTCAGAGTTTTTTGTTTTGTTTTTAAAGAATACCTCAGTGGTACCCCATGTCTGTGGCTTCATGACGGTGCTCAGGACAAGGATTTGACTTACCTTGTTCTCCTTCCATCAGGCCTGAGCCCAACATCTGGAGGCAATTTTGCAATCCCGCCTTTACATCTCCAGGGAAGAACTCTCTGTCAATATGCAGTAGGCCAAACAGTGTTCCTTCATAGCATAAATAATTGGCCTGAACATTCTTTGTGGCATTTCTCTCGATGGTACTTTCCATTCAGGATGGAGTGCAATTAAGTAAGCACTTTCTGAAAAAGATCTTGTCATCCAGAAACTTCTCTTCCCAAAGTCCGAAAATCTAGCAGGTTAAACACACAAAAGTGGTTCCATAGCTTTTAAAAACAGATGATAAGATATGTAGGAAATAAATAAGTTTATTCTGAGAAGCATGGCAGCTGAGCTCCTTGAAGACTGGAATAGTCTTCGTGAAGTACTTAAAGTACTATGGGGCTTCTACTATGGGGCTTCCCAGGAGGCACTAGTGAGTAAAAAATCTGCCTAT
Organism: Aepyceros melampus; assembly: GCA_006408695.1. NCBI lineage: Eukaryota > Metazoa > Chordata > Mammalia > Artiodactyla > Bovidae > Aepyceros > Aepyceros melampus. Next base: position 62,906 of record SJXQ01008483.1, read on the forward strand.
CTCTGCAGGAAAATTTAAGAGATGTGATTCGATCCCTGGGTTGGGAAGATCCTCTGGAAAAGGGCATGGCAACCCATTCCAGTATTCTTGCCTGGAGAATCCCATGGACAGAGGAGCCTGGCCGGCTATAGTCCATAGGGTTGCAAAGAGTCAGACACGACTGAAGGCTGACCTAGCATGCATACATGCATGTCTACTACAGAAAAACAACCTAACAAAATTTTGTTTTAAAAGAGACACGTGTACCCCAATGTTCATCGCAGCACTGTTTATAATAGCCAGGACATGGAAGCAATCTAGATGTCCATCAGCAGATGAATGGGTAAGAAAGCTGTGGTACATATACACAATGGAGTATCACTCAGCCATTAAAAAGAATACATTTGAATCAGTTCTAATGAAATGGATGAAACTGGAGCCTATTATACAGAGTGAAGTAAGCCAGAAAAAAAAAAACACCAATACAGTATACTAACACATATATATGGAATTTAGAAAGATGGTAATGATAACCCTGTATGCGAGACAGCAAAAGAGACACAGATGTATCTAACAGTCTTTTGGACTCTGTGGGAGAGGGAGAGGGTGGGATGATTTGGGAAATGGCATTGAAACATGTATAATATCATACATGAAATGAATCGCCAGTCCAGGTTTGATGCATGATACTGGATGCTTGGGGCTGGTGCACTGGGATGACCCAGAGGGATGGTTTGGGGAGGGAGGTGGGAGGTGGGTTCAGGATGGGGAACATGTGTATACCTGTGGCAGATTCATGTTGATGTATGGCAAACCAATACAATATTGTAAATTAATTAACCTCCAATTAAAATAAATAAATTTATATTAAAAAAATAAAATCTAAATGTTGAGCTCTTTGGTGGAATTGGAAGTCCAAGTGGAATTGCTTCACAGATTCTCTATTTCAAACACCTTGTAGTTAAGAGAAAAAAGAACATTTATTAATCAATACTCTATATCTTTATCTGAAGGGAATCATTGGGAGTCATGCCCTATTTGTGGTATCTTTCCGGATGACTGAGGAAAACGATGTCTTTAAGGAGAAAGTGGCTTGAGGTTAATTTTGTGTTTTTCACCTGTCAGTTCATTCCCCTTTTCAGGCTCATGAAAGCTGTTTTGTGAGTGTGCAAAACATAAAGGACCTGAGATGCACATAGCCCAAGGATTAGGATTCCATTTGGTCTTTCCACGAATTAATGGAAAACCCTTCAGTAAGTATGTAGTTCTAAATAAATGCATGACCTTACCAATGACTGTAACCTTCCCATTAGAAAACACAGAGTGTTCCTAATGTCAAACTCCCAAGCTGAATTTTTTTGTGTGCTAAATCTATCTAGACAAGTGTTGGCTTCTTTCTTTCTCTCTTCTTTAGTTGTACACTAAGTTGACAACAGACTGGTTCCAAATAGGAAAAGGAGTACATCAAGGCTGTATATTGCCACCCTGCTTATTTATCTTATATGCAGAGTACATCATGAGAAACGCTGGGCTGGCTGAAGCACAAACTGGAATCAAGATTGCTGGGAGAAATATCAGTAACCTCAGATATGCAGATGATACCACCCTTATGGCAGAAAGGGAAGAACTAAAGAGTCTCTTGATAAAGTGAAAGAGGAGAGTGAAAAAGTTGGCTTAAAGCTCAACATTCAGAAAACGAAGATCATGGTATCTGGCTCCATCATTTCATGGCAAATAGATGGGGAAACAGTGGAAACAGTGGCTGAGTTTATTTTTCTGGGCTCCAAAATCACTGCAGATGTTGATTACAGCCATGAAATTAAAAGACACTTACTCCTTGGAAGGAAAGTTATGACCAACCTAGACAGCATATTAAAAAGCAGAGACATTACTTTGCCAACAAAGGTCCGTCTAGTCAAGGCTATGGTTTTTCCAGTGATCATGTATGGATGTGAGAGTTGGACTATAAAGAAAGCTGAGTGCAGAAGAATTGATGCTTTTGAGCTGTGGTGTTGGAGAAGACTCTTGAGAGTCCCTTGGACTGCAAGGAGATCCAACCAGTTTATCCTAAAGGAGATCAGTCCTGAGTGTTCATTGGAAGGAGTGATGTTGAAGGTGAAAGTCCAGTACTTTGGCCACCCGATGGGAAGAGCTGACTCATTTGAAAAGACCCTGATGCCGGGAAAGATTGAAGGCGGGAGGAGAAGGGGACGACAGAGGATGAGATGGTTGGATGGCATCACTGACTCAATGGACATAAGTTTGAGTAAACTCTGGGACTTGGTGATGGACAGGGAGGCCTGGTGTGCTGGGGTCCATGGGGTCACAAAGAGTCGGACACGCCTGAGTGACTGAAGTGAACTGAACTGAAGCTGACTGTCTTTGAAACAAACAATGTAATTGTTGGCCTAAATCTAGAAAAAGAGATTTTACAAGAACGAAAGAGGTAATTAGTTGGGAGAGCTAAGTATTAAATTAGTATTGAAATAAGACATGCCACTTTAGATGGTAGAGCTCTAGAGAATTCTCTAGCCTTTTCCTTATGAATGAGAAATACCTTATTTTGCACCTATTCCTGGCAATAAATAATACTTTCTCTAGATACAAAGTGGAATGATACTGTGTATGCTCTATCAGGGCATAGATGACACTGCCTGCCATCACTGGTAAAACAACAAAGCTCAGCCTGGGCTCATAGGAGTCTATGTAGCTCTGTTTAAATAGCTTCCCCAAAATGTATTTTATTCAAGAGAAAAATGGATCTGATCAAAAGCCTTGACTGTTATTTACCTCCTGATTTCATTAACATTTAAGGATATTTACCACAAAGAAATAATATTATTTGTGTTTTGAAATAGTTGAAATAAATAAAGTTAATCCCTGTAAGTATTAACATCTAAATTTATATAAACTCCTTATAGCAAAAGAAGACATATTGGATCTTTTTTTGCCTCAGTCTTGAATCTCAAGTAACATTTAGTTAGAACCCATAGGGGCATAGATTCTATGAAGAAGAAAACGGCTTTTTCCTCAAGTAACTTATAAATTTGTTTGGAGAGAGGGAGAAATAAGATAAAATGAAACATGGTAAGAGTTATAATTAGTTTTGTTGTTTGTTATTTAGTTGCTAAGTCTTGTCTGACTCATTTGGGAGCCCATGGACTGTGCTGGCCAGGCGCCAATGTCCATAGACTTTCCCAGGCAAGAATCCTGGAGTGAGTTGCCATTTCCTTCTCCAGGGGATATTTCTGACCCAGGGATAGAACTCATGTCTCCTGCATTGACAGGTGGATTTTTTACCACTGAGCCACCAGGAAAGCCCTAGACTTTTAAATAAGGACACTAATCCTATTCACGAAGGTGGACCTAGTTATCCCACCTCCAGAGACTCTCACATTGAGAGCAAATTTCAATATATGACCCTTGAAAGGGCACATTCAGTCCATAAAAAAGATGTGTTATAAGTTATTCTTCTGTCATTCTGTAACTGTGTGATTGTGCAGATTATCTTATGACATGATTTGTGTTTTTTGATCCACCCTCCCTTCTTCCCCATTTAAGACTAGGTGTCACCTTGAGTCTCTGGGATTGTTTGTAGGTTCCAAAGGTAAGAGTTACTAGACTCCATCCAAACTTTTATTTTGTTAAGCCAGAGCTCTTAAAGGGCAGTGGATGCGATCATCCTCAAGACAGAGAAGAGAAGCATGGGTTTTAGAGGTGAGCAGGTGGAAGAAAGTTGACCACTTCTTTTAGTTAACTTCTTCTCCCCTGCCCAGGACGATCACATGAGGGGCAGTCTACAATCAAAAGCGAATGTAGAAAGTGACATTTCTATAATTGAAAATGAATCTTACAATCCTCAGTGGTCCCCACTGCTCCCAGAAAATAGCCTACATTCTTTCCAATGGCTGGTAGAGCCTTCAGGATCTGAATTCAGCTAATCAGTTTGTATTTGTCTCCAGTGCTAGTGTGCATAGTTGCTTAGTCATGTCTGGTTCTTTGCAACCCCATTGACTCTAGCCCAACAGCCACCTCTGTCCATGGGATTTTCCAGGTAGGAATACTGGAGTAGATTGTCATTTCCTCCTCTAGGGGACCTTCCCCTCCCAGGGAACAAACCCATGTCTCCTGCCTTGCAGGCGGGTTCTTTACCGCTGAGTCACGAGAGAAGCCTCGTTTATCTCTAGCACACCCCATTAAATGCGTGCTTTCTCCCCTGCCCCCTGCATTTGATGCCTCAGTCACATCGTGCTTATCTCCACTGTAGCATGGTCTCTTCTGCTTTTTCATGTCCTGTTCTTCTCATTCAGAATCTGTTTCTGGCTTTCTCCTCTTACTAATTCCTACTGCCTCTCAAGGTTAGCTTAAGGAAGACTCTCTCAACTCCAACTTTGATTAGTGGACCTTTTTGTTGAACCCCACAATCACCCTGCCCTTTCCCTATCAGAGTGCTTATCACACTTGTCTGTCGACTTGTATTGCATGCTAGACCAGAAACCTGGTGACTTCAGGGGACACAGCTTTCCCCCCATTTCTTAGCCATCTGAGTCATAGCTGCCTTTTTCACTTCACTGATACTGAACTATGTGGAGTTCCGTGAAGAGTCCATGCCATCTTACTTCTTGCTCTTTGCACAAACAGTCCACTGGACCAGTCAGACCATCCTTACACATCTCCCCCACCATCAGGCTCCAATCAGAAAACTCCTATCAGTCTTTAGAACCCACCTTCCATATCTGCGGCATCTCAAAGCTGGATTGGCTGTTCTCTTGGTTTCAGAATACCTCCTTATGTTTATCTCTGCTCACCTATATTACAATGCAAATGGAAGTGGATTATAATGGAGAATAAGAAGAGCTCATCTAATGAAGTTTTTAGAACTTCTTACTGAGATGTTAATCTAGCATTTCTCTTAAAATGGATTATTATTTTTCTCCTTTTATAAATAAAATATATGTTTGTTATTTTTTTAAATCAAGCAATGGAAAAAAAAAGACTACAGATCACCACAAATCTTGCACCCTTAACTAAGCAGCACTGACTTTTAATGAGTATTATTTCAGACACCTCTCTGCAACCAGGGGGAATGAGGGTTGTAGAACAGAATATACATATCATAAGATTTGCAAAGGATAAGAATATCAACAGATAGCCAGTAATAGTTATGCCAATGGGATCATTATATACATGCTTTTTAAAAAATACTGTTTTAAATTTTGCTTTAATAGAATTTGATAAAGATATTCAAAAAAGCCAATTTATTTTATTTTTTAATTAAAATTTTTTTTTTTTACCATGTCACACTGTATATGGGATCTTAGATCCCTGACCAAGGATTCAATCAGAGCCCTCTGCACTTGGAATACAGAGTCTTAGCCACTGGACCACCAGTGGAATCCCTATCATTAAATTTTAAAGGTAATCTGGCTCCATAACCTGTCTTGCCCTCACACTTCCCCAGGGTACCTAAGTGCCGAAGCATTGTCTTACGTGCTAACAGTTGCAGGAAAGGAATGGGACATTTTTCCCACTTCCCTGTTCCTCCTAACATATCCCTCTGGCAATGATTTGCTTTTTTGTCCTCACATTTTTTGCAGGGTAAGTGACATGATGGTAAGCAATGGTTAAGATTGTGTGTTTAGGTGTGGGAAGAGTTAGGGGAGATGTGTATATTGAAAAAAAAATGCTTTTATAGATTGACTGTGCTATGCTACTCTTTGTGACCCTGTGAACATAGTTCGCCAGGCTCCTCTGTCCATGAAGAGTCTCCAGGCAAGAATATTGGAGTGGGTTGCCATGCTCTCCTCCAGAGGATCTTCCCAACTGAGGGATCAAACCCAGGTCTCCTGCATTGCAGGTGAATTCTTTACTGTGTGGGCCACCAGGGAAGCCCAAGAATACTGGAGTGGGTAACCTATCCCTTCTCTAGGGGATATTCCCAACCAAGGAATTGAACTGGGGTCTCCTGCATTGCAGGTGGATTCTTTACCTGCTGAGCTACATAGATGAGGAATACAATCCTGGCTTTAATGGTTATCTGTGAATTCAGAGCAATGGCAGAGTTCTGGAAATTTCTTTTATTTTCTTAAATTAATTCAAGGTTATTAATTCTTTGTGATCTATGGAAATGAAAACAAGAATGCATATTGAAATTAGTTCTAAATCAGGACTTTTAGTCACGATATTGAGCAGCATGGAGGGGCTTATATTTTCTGGGGAATCTATTACATTTCAGCCCCGGAATAATATTTCTACCTCATATTTTCCTATTTCCTCTGTTACAATAAGAAATTTTCTCTTGCTAAAAAGGTTAAGTTATAACTATAAATACAGTTTTTTCTTTAATTTTGACAATGCATTGCTATTGCTGATGTTTATTCCACATGCATCTCCATGGTGCAATCATGAGGTTTGAGGTATAGTATCATGGGCCCAGGAGCAAGTCTTCAGTTACTTGTGTCTATTTATGAGACTTATTATAGCATAATTTTCCATTCATAAAAGACAATGTCATTTAAACCACTTAATATGAGCAATGTTAATATAAATGTTATATTTATTTAAGTTTACAATTTAGAACACATTTGAAGACATAAATCCATGTAGGCACATTTATACAGTTACATTGTTTAGTTTTACTTAATGTGTTGTCATTGTTCAGTTGCCTGGTCATGTCTGACTCTTTGCCACACCCTTGACTGCAGCATGCCAGGCCACCCTGTCCCTCCCTGTCTCCCAGAGTTTGCCCAAATTCTGTCCATTGCATCGGTGATGCCATCCAGCCATCTCATCTTCTGATACCCTCTACTCCTGCCCTAAATCTTTCCCAGCATCAGGGACTTTTCCAATGAATCAGCGGTCCACATCAGGTAACCAAGTTATTGGCGCTTCAGCTTCAGCATCAGACCTTCCAATGAAAGTTCAAGTTTGATTTCCATTAAAATTGACTGCTTTTTATCTCCTATGCTACTTTATATCTGCCCACTAATTCTTAATAGAGTTCAGCTTTTTTTCTTGATTTGAGAAAAATTATCCCACAGGTTACCTGATCATCACACCATATTGGGAAGTATGTGTGCACGTGGGAATATTCAGTCATGTCCCACTCTTTGTGACCCCATGGGCTGTGGCCTGCCTGGCTCCTCTGTCCATGGGATATCCCAGGCAAGATTATTGGAGTGGCTTGCCATTTCCGTCTCCAGGGGCTCTTTCCAACCCAGGGACTGAACCTGCTTCTCCTGCAATGGCAGGCAGATTCTTTACCACTGAGCCACCTAGGAAGCCCATATTGGGAGGTGGATAAGGCCATACAAGACCTCACTGCTTCAGAAAGCCTCAGCATTGAAAACTCTCCCCCAAAGCTTTTGTCACATATCAATAATTTCCCTTCATATCAGTTACCAGCAATCTCTTACCAGACTTGATTTGTGAGGTTTTTTTCTTTTTTTAATGATTATGTTGACCTTCATTCTCTTTTATATTTTTACTTCTGTGAGAATAAGAAGAAAGAGAGAAATATCACATCCTTGCTGCTGCTGCTGCTAAGTCACTTCAGTCCTTAGATTATAGGCAAACAATGTAAACCTCCGTAAGTTATGGTTATTTTTATTTTTCTACCTATCACTGCATTTTCTTCCATGCTTATTTCTTATAAAAATTTTCTTCTACCATGCTGATGGTTCCTTGATATTATTTAGGGTTCATGTATAAACTCTTCAACAATTCTCTGCTTTCCTTAGCTTCTCAACCTGGTTTCTTTCAAATAGGACATATTCCTTTTCAAATGCTGTTATACTTCTTTAGGGTCCCTTTGAGAAGTTTCAAAATGCAAATTCATTATGCTACAGGGTTTTATTAGAGAGAAACTATTGAAACTATTTGTGTCAAAAATGATATTATGTTTTAATTCAACAGTTCTATATTAATGAGATAATCAGAGATATGGAAAAAGAGGCCTGTTCAAGGATATTCATTTTAGAATTAGTTTAAAAACTGGACCTCATTTGAATTTCCACCAATAAAAAGAGCTCACAAATGATGGAGACTTGTGTTATGGAATAGGATATATTTATTAAAGTCAGATTACAGAATCATTAAATGTGTTGCATACTGTTTACAATATTGTGCTAAGGAAACAAAGTCATTTGATTTCATTTTTATAAAGATATAGCTGTATCTAGCATGGATGACTCAAAATTTTAGTCATCATGAGAGAGACAAGCTCTGACTTTTTAAAAAAACTGGAGTGTAGATGCTTTAAAATGTGTTAGTTTCAGGTATACAGCAAAGTGTTTCAGTATCTTCAGATTATATTCCAGTTATTACAAGGTATTGTGTATAGTAAATCCTTGTTGCTTATCTATTTTATATAGAGTAATTTATATCTTTTAAGCCCATACCCCTAATATGTCCCTCTTCTCTTTCTTCTCCCCTTTAGAAATCCCAAGTTTGTTTTCTATAACTAGTAGTCATTATTTCTGAATAGAGTTATTACTGTTGAGTTTTTTTTTTTTAATTTACCTAGGGTCTTGAAGTTTTGTGCACTGAAAATATATTACTTTGTGTTTCTTAAACAATTAATAAAAAATGAAACTGATTGACAGTTCACTAACTTTGGTTACAAATTTTTCACATTAAAATTTTTTTTTCAGTTGATCTTTTGAAATGCCGCTTGGCCTTACTGATAGGAAGTTCATTATCTCAACCTCTTTGAAAACCCCAGCTGGGTTCAAAAAGCCTGGCCCTCTTTCAAATGTCTGGCAGAGGACAGAAGTGAGAGTTCTGGCTGGTACACTGGGCCAGTTTTGAACCCAGCTGTGAGACTTGCCCAGCACCTTCAGGGAGATGCTGTGCAACCACCCAGATGTGGTCTGCCAGCCTCTGCTTCTCCCATGGGACAGAAGTCGCCCTTGTGGTTCACACCCTCCTGGTGGTTACTGTTCAGGGGCGCACAGCAGGCAGTCCCGATGGAGAGGTCATAGCAGCATTGTCTCCACACCCCGTCAGGACAGTTGGACAGTGCCAGACCTAGGCATGTGAAGCCCTGATCAGCAACCCAGGCTTCCCCTAGCCCCCTCCAGGGACCGTGGTGTCCATTTCTGCCAGGGGGACTAAGGAGAGGGTATCCTCAAGGGCTGCTCAACCAGCGTGAACTAATTTTAAAATCTGCGTCACTGAAAATAAGTGTTAGTCGTTCAGTCGTGTCTGACTCTTTGTGACCCCATAAACTGTAGCCCATCAGGCTCCTCTGTCCATGGGATTCTCTAGGCAAGAATACTGGAGTAGGCAGACATTCCCTTCTCCAGGGGATCTTCCCAATCCAGGGATTGAATCTGGGTCTCCTGCATTGCGGGCAGATTCTTTACCGTCTTAGCCACCAAGGAAGCCCATTGAAACCTCAGTGCAAATTGATCTTATCCCAGCTTCTCTCTCCTGCTCAGGCTGAGCAGCAATGCTTAGTGAAATAAAATATTCGATTACACTCTTTCTCCTGAATAATGGACATCTACTTCTCTCATTTTGCTTTCCAAGAGAGGCAACCTGGATTATTCTTCCAGTAAATTCTCTGCCAGGCTGTATGCCTCTAAAAGGAAAAAAGCTACCTGGTTCACTTAACTGTAAAAAATTCCATTTTATGAATAAAGAATCAAGTAATGTTTTGAAACTAGAACTGAACTTAAAGACAATTTCATTCAAGGCCCTACTTTTACAGATGACGGATCTCAGTCCCAGAGGTAAGTCACCGTGCTTCACAGAGCAAATTAGAATCGGTGCCAGGGTCTGGATCGGCTATGACCCAGTCAAGTGTCCAGTTTTGCTTGTTTTCTTCTCTTGCATGGTCAAATGTGGCTGAATGGAAAGTCTTCTCCACTTTCTGGCAAGAGCCACTATGAGCTGTCACCAGCTTTAGCAATGGAGACTTTCTGTTCTATAGCTATATACATACAGAAATGTACGATTGGGCAAGCAGATACACCTTCTGTGTATATAATTAATAACTCACGCTTGAATTTCTGTATCTCATTAGAGGTAGTTGTCTCACCTTTAACTAGAGAAGACAAGCTTTATTTTTGTAGTGCTTTGCCCTATTATATTCAACAATAATAATTCATAGTGACAGATGTAATCCACCAAACTCATTATTTTCAACCCCGATCCATTTATTTTGCATTACCAATACACTGTTGATGCCTATCGTTCCCTGGACTGGAGTGCTTGATGAAATGTTTTATTGCAATATGTCAGAGTCTAAATAATTAACAGCAGGAGTAAGGCCGAAGCTTTCCAAAGTTACCGTGTGTATTATAAAATCGTATGTAATGCACTCTCTACTCACAAGAACATGTCCTAGAGATGTGGTTTTGATAAGATGATTACTTTTAGGGAAAGAAGAATGGAACATCTCTCCTATAGCAGGGTCTCATCTCTTCAAAGATGAAAAAATATATGTATGTACTCAATCTATCAAAGGGAAAAGTAAACAGGATTTGAGCCTTTTTCCCCTTTGCTGAGTTAAAATCTTCAAAATCTATTGTGAAAAATCCCACTTATAATTTAACATACTGTACTATATAATAACAACAGTTTTCTTCCTTTGATTTGTATTCTGTCAAAATCCTGGGGTGGGACAGAAGGATATTGTTGTGTGACAGGGGAAGTGGATCTGTGTGACTCCCCTTGACTTTGAAGGCATCGAAGGGAAGTTTGAATTGCAACTATTCAACCTTGAAGGCAGAGAAACTAAATGAAACACCTGTTTTTCTGATTACTGTACCACAAGGCCTTTTAATTAGTTTGTGGAAATGGAAGTTTTAGCTATTGAAGCATATGGCTATTTTCCCCAAGAAAATGGACACGTGACTACACATCATTAATTTGTGATTATTATTAAAATCAGAATATAATTTGAAAGATTGTACAGTAATAGATATATTTTATAGACTAGAAAAGAGCTAAATAAAAAAGCAGGAGAAGTAGTCATAAAAATTTCCATCTTTTATATGAGCACTCCTGATTGATTGATGGTATAATAGTGTCCAGAATATATGTTTATTCATACTGAAATTTCCATTGCAAATGCTGAATAAAACTGTTGATCATTATTTTATGGGCATTCATTCTTCTAATCTAGTAGAACTCGTCTTTCTCAAAAATTTGGAGAGCAATAAATCAGTGTTTGAAACAAAGGCTAGAAAAATGGGAATGGCCAAGGTGAGTATATTCTGAAAATGTTTTCCCTGCATTGTTCTCATTATATACAAGTGGAGACTTTTCTCCACCATATTCTAGTACTTTAGTTTGGGGATCAGAAAATTCTATTGGACTGTAAGGTAATTCCTCCACTCAGCTAGATGTCATCCTGAGGTTATCTTAAAGATCTCAACTCCTTGATGTAATTGTAAGGGAAAGAGCAAAAATTTGGCTTCTTTCTGATTTTTTGTAGACATCTCTGCCAAAAAGCTATAAACTATGTTTCTGTTGGGGGTTTCCCTGGTAGCTCAGATGCCAAAGAATCCACCTGCAATGCAGGAAACCTGGGTTCAATCCCTGAATCAGGAGGATCTCCTGGAGAAGAAACTGCTGCTGCTGCTGCTGCTAAGTCGCTTCAGTCGTGTCCAACTCTGTGTGACCCCGTAGATGGCAGCCCACCAGGCTCCCTGTCCCTGGGATTCTCCAGGCAAGAACACTGGAGTGGGTTGCCATTTCTTTTTCCAATGCATGAAAGTGAAAAGTGAAAGTCACTCAATCGTGTCCAACTCTTTCCGACCCCATGGACTGCAGCCTACCAGGCTCTTCCATCCATGGGATTTTCCAGACAAGAGTACTGGAGTGGGGTGCCATTGCCTTCTCCTGGAGAAGGGACTGCTATGTGTAATTGCCTGGAGAATCCCATGGACAGAGGCATCTGGAGAGCTACAGTCCATGAGATCCCAAAGAGTTGGACAGACTGAGCAACTAACACTTTCACTTTTCAGAGTATACTTCATGGATATTAGGTCATAGTAATCCTAGATTTTTGAGGTGAAGTGCATGAACTATTAGCAACCCCATAATCATGTCTTATAGAATTTTTTTTTTTTCCCCTCAGCCTTGCTTTGGGCATAAGGGGCATTTGATAAGTATTTGAAGTTTCAGTTTCTCTCTGAGAGAAGCTTTTATTGAATTATTGCTTAGCAATGGATGAAATAAGTATAGGTAGCATGGTGGGAATATAATTATTTAAGAGAAAAAAAAAAACATTCTCAAACAAGAAAACAGCTTTGCTATTAATAAACTGCAAGCATTCACAGCGGCAGAAATGACTCAACTGTTGTGAAATTTGAATTTCTTTCATTGTTTATATCTAAATATGAAACATACCTGGCAACAGAATGAGACAGAACATGCCTTCTCATTTTCCATATAATTTACACCATGTGTTTGGCCAAAAGTGCTGATTACAAAATATGACTGCAATTGGACGGCCTAGCAATATGGATTTCCACACCTATGGCATAAGGCTTGGTTTGTTTTGATTAAATAAATAATTGTGATCCAATTTCATAATGTTGATCACAGTTTCATCACCTGTGCATGGAAGGAGAAGAAAATATATGAGGGGGTATAGCAAAGTGCAAACTCATTAAAAATTGTTTGTAAGAAATTATGATCATTACATTTAAAGCAAAGGTGTGGTACTGTGTTTAATTAAACAAAGTTTGCAAAGTGTTTTGTGAACTTTGCTGGGATTGTACAAACTTAGACAAGGCACTTATAAAAAAATTGCATTTAACAGAATATTTTGAGAACATGTAACTTGAAGAGCTGGAGAAGGCAATGGCACCCCACTCCAGTACTCTTGCCTATAAAATCCCAGGGACGGGGGAGCCTGGTGGGCTGCCGTCCAGGAGTCGCTAAGAGTCGGACACGACTGAGCGACTTCACTTTCACTTTTCACTTTCATGCATTGGAGAAGGAAATGGCAACCCACTCCAGTGTTCTTGCCTGGAGAATCCCAGGGACGGGGGAGCCTGGTGGGCTGCCATCTATGGGGTCGCACAGAGTTGGACACGACTGAAGCGACTTAGCAGCAGCAGCAGCAACTTGAAGAGCAAATGGATAAATTACCATGAGAAAACTCCTAGCATTGTATTTGGCTTAGCAAAAAGTCTTATTATGGGAATGTGAGGTACAAGGATGTCTATTCAATTCTTTAATGTCAAAATCAACATATTGCTCATAATTTGTTTACAAAGGAAATAGAAAATACTGTAACATTTTTTCTTTGGTTACAAAATAGTTTCTTGGAAGATAATGAATAGTTAATAGGTTCTTGAATTTTCATGATATTATGTGCCTAGACTCATTCTCAATTTTTAAAAAACTAATACTGTAAATAAATATGAGTCCTAGGAAAACGTTGTCAAATTTCTCAGTCTCCACCTCTCGTCTCAGTGGAGCTCTGTGTGTGTGTTCAGTTGCTTCAGTCATGTTTGATTCTTTGCAACATTATGGACTGTAGCCCACCAGGCTCCTCCATCCATGAGATTCTCCAGGCAAGAATACTGGAGTGGGTTGCCACACCCTCCTCCAGGGGACCTTCCTGACCCAGGGATCAAACCCACATCTTTTGCATTGCAGGTGGATTCTTGACTGCTGAGCCACCAGGGAAGCTCCCTCAATGGAGCGCTAGATGATGCTAAAGACAGGACAGAGTGAGCCAGGCACCCTTTCTTTCTCAATCAGAATATTTGGCCTGAAAAGTATTACCAGCGGGGGAGATTAACAGCCTTTGTTGTCAAGAATTGTTTTATAGAGTCAGACATGACTTAGCGAATGAACAACAAAAAAACTGTTTTAAGCAGAATCTACATCCAAATTTGGGTTGGGGTTTGCTGTTCATATTGAATGACATTTTTTCAAGACAGATTCAGTTAATCAGTTGTATGGTAAATTTTATTCTTTTCTGTTCTTTGGCTAGAACAAACTGATGAGGAGGGGAGCACACCTCATTGGTGGTGGTGATTGGTGGTGCTTTAGTCACCAAGGCGTATCCAAATCTTGTGGCCCCATGGACTGTAGCCTGCCAAAGGGAGGTATTAATTTTGCAAAGCTATGGGTAAAGAGAAATAAAAATCAAAATTATAACTTAAAAATCAAAAGTGAAAAATTTAATGTAAATATTTTAATATAAACTTAAATATTTTAAATTACTGAAGTCATTTTGCAATATTTTGTGGAAGCATCTCTGGCCAAGAGGCTTGGAGAGGGGGAGAGAAGAAAGGATTATGAGCCATGAGTGGCCATATAAAGGAAGAGGCCATGTGACATGAGATACAACAGGTAATTGACCTCATTTAGATGTGTGCAGGAGCCCTGTAAGAGGTGAACCAAAGCGAGCGATCATTAAGAGGGCAGGGGGTTCATGCATGAAATCCCAGTGAGTAAAAACATTCTACAATGTAGAACTTAATGGCAAATTTGATATTGATGAATATAATGAATAGGTTACAGAAGCTCAGAGTTGGGAGACTCAATTGAAGGGTGAGAGAAGGTCATAGGGAGAAAGTTGAATCTGAGTTGATTTTTAAAGGTGAATCAATTGCAACAACTTGGGGGACAGGATCCTTATGCCCAAAGACGCAATTCTAGGAAAGAGGACAAATGTAAGTAGGTTACACTTCATAGCTTTAGAAGACTCTGCGGCTTATGAAACATTTTCACAAGCTTATCTCAGACAGTTTTCACCACGACACAACGATACAGCTAGGGTGATTGTTACTACACAGTTTTACAGATGTGTGAAATGCAGCTCAGAAAAGCTATCACAAAAGAGCTGCTGTTGAATCTCACACAGATGTACTTGACTTTCTCTGGTTTGCTACAATAGCTAAGTTATAGCAAGGGGAATATCATAGTGCTTTGGCCTCAATAGGAAGAGCGTTGTCAGCGAATGACTGAAGGCACTCAAATTCATATGGAAATGGGAAGAAATACATTTTTTTAAAAAGTCTGTCTATAACCTGAAATAATTCACGAACTTATGACAATGACTAGTTAAAAGGCTTCCCTGTTGGCCCAGATGGTAAAGAATCTGCCTGCAGTGTGGGGAGACCTGGGTGGGACCCTGGGTTGGGAAGATCCCTGGAGGAGGGCATGTCAACCGACTCCAGTGTTCTTGCTTGGAGAATCCCCTTGGACAGAGGTGCCTGGTAGGTTACAGTTCCTGGGGTTGCAAAGAGTTAGACAGGACTGAACGACTAAGCACAGCACAATAAAAATATATAATTTCAACAATTCTTTTCAACTTAAAGCTGGGATGAATCTGCACAAGAAAGATGAACAAAAGTAAGACACACATGGCAAAATAAATGAAACAAAAAATAAAGATAAGAACAGTGGGACACATCAGGGTATAGTGGAAAGTTCTACGCGATATGTATTTGCCAGCCTTTGCAGTCTCTGTATGGAGAAGGCACTGGCAGCCCACTCTAGTACTCTTGCCTGGAAAATCCCATGGGCAGAGGAGCCTGGTGGGTTGCCGGTCATGGGGTCGCTAAGAATCCAACACGACTGAGCGACTTCACTTTCACTTTCCTGCATTGGAGAAGGAAATGGCAACCCACTCCAGTGTTCTTGCCTGGAGAATCCCAGGGACGGGGGAGCCTGGTGGGCTGCCATCTATGGGGTCGCACAGAGTTGGACACGACTGAAGCGACTTAGCAGCAGCAGCAGCAGCAGCAGTCTCTGTATTGTAGTTTAGCTGCTGTAATTCAACGATCTCTATTTATTATGAGGCAGAATGCACATTTGACTATGGACCTGTGTGCCCTGGAAAAGCTGTCCCCAAGCATAAGGCCATCTTTCCAACATGTCAACAGAAATAGGTCCTTAAAGCAGAGTGGCGTATTTTTTTGAGGCCAATTTGTCTACCAACATGCATTCTCCTATCTCAGAACAACATACAGGGACGAAGAGTTTAAAATGAATGAGAACATATTCAATCCATAATCAAATGAAAATGTTTGGGACTGGTGCCAGAAAGTGTTCCTGAATTAGACTTTCTTCAGCACCTAAATTTAGGCATTTGGCATTCTATTTTAAGAATCATTCAAATTTTTCAAATGAAGGATTTGCTTTTTGATTAGGAAACTATAATTTCATTTAAATATGAAACATGATGTCCTTGACTTGGAAAACACTAAATTCTATGTCATGAAAGAGGTGACCTCATTGCCGTGTAATGAGGAAAGAAATGTCAACCAGGAAAAAAAAATGTTGTTCTAGAATATTGGTAATTATTACAATGAAAATTATTAGTAAAAACTTTCGATCTTGTTATTAAGGGCTAAAGAATTATAAAACATAAGCGTTATACTGCAGGAGGTTTCATAAATTATTGATTATTGCAGGAAGAAGTCTGAAATATTGTTAAAAGGTGTCATATTTTTGAATTTTATTTTCATGAAGATTATAAAGCATGCTTTAGTGGCATTTGGTTTTAATAAAATATTCTGATGTTATTACAAATACTTAAAAAGCTATGATAATTTAAATTCAGTTCAATAGTACCAAAGATAGTTGTGACTAAATTTCTTTAGAAATCTTATTGTATGACATAGAACCCTTCTTTATTTCACATATACTATTGATATAATATTATTTGACTGTAATGTTAGATATTATGCTAGGTGTAGAGGCTATAATCATGAAAAAGAGGAGCATAATAAGATCTGTCTTCCTGAAGTGTATAGTCTAGTGGAAATTGTAGGGAAATAAACTAGCAGTTAGTACAATATGGTTATAAGGTTCTGGCACAGTGTGCTTAGAAGGTGAATTCGTAAAGATACATGCTTCCAATTAAATTATTTTTAAGTAAACTGCTATGACTTGTCCTAATTCTCTATGTGGATTTAAGTTTTATTGTGTTAATTATAATAGAGTCTTCTCTTTGCCAAGCGCCTTATTAAGACTTTGCATTCATTTACCCATTTATTCACATCAATGGCTGAAGCAGGTGGAATTAGTAATATTCTGAGAGACTAATGCTCAACAGGTAAAAGAGTTCCCTCTGGTAACACTTAGGCAGCAGCCAACAGACCCTGTGACCTTCATGCTCTGCAACATTAGATTCCTATATTGGTTTTAGCATCCTGTGGAATAAGAATTCTCTATTGATTGATCAAAATTATTGATTACAAAGTGGCTTCCTTGTAAAGATTTTGTATAAAAATAATTCAAATTTTTAAAGTAATCTTTAAGTCAAATGCATTCATTGTTGATTGCTACATAACACTTTATCTCGAAACTTAGTGGCCTGAACCCACAAACATTTTTTATCTCAGTTAGTTTCTGAGGCCAGGATTCTGTGAGCAGTTTAGCCAGGGGGCTCTGGGCCTGGGTTTCTCAAATGGTTGCAGTCATGACATCAGCCAGGGCTGCAGCCTCGTCTGAAGGCCTGAGGGGCCTGGGAGGACCCGTGACCAAGGTCCCCACGTGGCTTCTGGCCAGCAGCCTTGGTGCGCACTGCATTGACCCTGCCCATTGCAGACCAGGTCACAGCAGCTAGCTTCCCCAGAGGACGTGGGCAGAGAATGTGTGATGAGACAGTATCTCCTGTGACTTTTATAAACAAATCCAGAAGTCACTGTGTCTGAGTCCAGTCAGGAGAGAAGCACTACTAGGCAACTTGAAGAGGGAAAGTTTAATATAAAGAATCATTAACCAGCACAGCAAAGGAAACCATAAATGAGTCGAAAAGACAACCCTCAGAATGGGAGAAAATACTTGCAAATGAAGCAACTGACAAGGGGTAAATCTCCAAAATATACAAACAGCTCACCCAGCTTGATATCAAAAAAACCAAACAATCCAACCAAAAAATGGATTGAAGAGCTAAATAGACATTTCTCTAAAGAAGGCATACAGCTAGCCTGCTGCTGCTGCTGCTAAGTCGCTTCAGTCATGTCCGACTCTGTGCGACCCCATAGACGGCAGCCCACCAGGCTCTGCCATCCTGGGATTCTCCAGGCAAGAACACTGGAGTGGGTTAGCCTACAGGCACATAAAAAGATGCTCAGTATTATTATTAGAGATATACAGATTAAAACTACAATGAGGTATCACCTCACACTGATCAGAATGGCTGTCATCAAAAAATCTACAAACAATGACTACTGGAGAAGGGGTAGATAAAAGGGAACCAACCCTCTTGCACTGTTGGTGTGTATGTAAATTGGTACAGCCACTGGGGAAGAGAGTATGTAGGTTCCTTAAAAAAAACTACAAATAGAACTGCGCTATAACTCAACAATCCCACTCCTGGGAAGATACCCTGAGAAAAACATAATTCATAAACACACATGCACACCAATGTTCATTGCAGCACTATTTACAATAGCCAGGGCATGGAATCAACCTAAATGTCCATCAACAGATGAATGGATAAAGAAGATGTGGTAGATATATGTAAAGGAATATTATTTAACCATAGAAGAGAGTGAAATTAGGTCATTTGTAGAGATGTGAATGGACCTAGAGCCTGTCATACAGAATAAAGTAAATCAGAAAATGAAAAATAGATATTATACATCAATGCATATATGTGGAATCCAGGAAAATGTTACTGATGAGCCTCTTTTATTGGGCAGGACTGTAGACACAGAGAAAGGACTTGTGGAACAGTTAGCAGAAGGGACATTCTTCTCTCACCTTGAATCCCTTCTGCAAGTGTTTGCATCCCAGGAGACCATTGGAAGACACTTTGGAATATGGCTATCATACCAAGTCTTGGAAAAAATGTTTTCTTCTTGATCATTTTTAAAGAAATTGTGAACATTCATCCCAGGAAACAACAGTCCCAAGATTACAGTTGAAATGGATTTGTCTTCTGTTTAAAAAAAAAAAAAAAAAAGCACTTTGTAAGTGTATGTGCAGCATTTTTTCCATGATTTATAATGGGATTTTCATAATTATCCAAGAAACATAATGATACACTTGGCACAAGAAAGACATGTGATGTTAGGAGTTATAAGCACATATGAAATAAAACTTTCAAGAAAAGTATTAGTGAGTTCTAGAAATTAGTTTAATCTGGCTCGTTTACACACACATATTGGTCACTTCTAATTTATTGCTCTGTGAGTTGTAAAAGTTTGCTTCTTTCATATCCTCTTCAGTTTTAATTTATTGGAAAACACTTTACTTGGAAAACAGGAACTACTTTGTGTTCTCTCATCATTTACAAATCATTCCAAATTCAAGCAGCAAGAAGTCTGTAGTTGCACGTTATTTTTCACTTCCATGAAAAAGTGAAAAACAGTTGCACAGTTGTGACCTACTCTTTGCCATCCAATGGACTATAGCCTGCCTGGTTCCTCTGTCCATGGACTTCTCCAGGCAAGAGTACTGGAGTGGGTTGCCATTTCCTTCTCCAGGGGTCTTCCTGACCTGGGGATCGAACCCAGATCTCCTGCATTGCAGGCAAATTCTTTATGAACTGAGCCACTGGGGAAGCCCAATATATTCACTTCCATACTCCCTTTCAAGTGATTCCATCCAGCAGCTAACAGCCATAATTTTTAGTGTGCTTTGAAGAGCACAACACATAAGATGCCGTTGAATATGGATTCTATGCAATGAGGACTAATGGAATGATGAATGAGTATGGGAAATTAATACGGAGGGAAAGCCATCGGCAATCGTGTAGAGATAATTTTAAAAACCAGTGTGACCTTTAATCATTTAAACTACCATGTCACATCTGTATTTTCAATAGCTTCCAGTATTAGTTAACCTAGAACGTCAATTACTATAATTTTTTGGAGGAGAAAGTCTCTTTTGAGAATACCATGAAGGCTATGAGCGCTCTTCTCCCCAAATGCACATGTGTGGAATTCATGCAGCTTGTGGATCACTTGGAGCCATAAGTAGAGTAAACTGAACTTCATACTATTGACTAAAGGTGTAAAATTACTGAGTGCAAGGAGGGTCATTTATGGTAATACCTATTTCTTTATGCTACAACTGGTTGAAAGAGGTTTTTTTCCAATGCCAAAATGTTAGAAATACAAGATTCTTTTTAAAACTTAGCCTCTACATGAAATACATGATAGCAAATTAAGTGGATTATGGGATACCAAATTTTGTTGGCCGGACAGTCCAAATTTCTTATTTTGGGTGCATACACTGTGTGTGACATCAAGAGTGCTCCTCCTATCCCATCGTACATATATATTTACTAATTATCTAGCTCATTCCACTTGTGTAGAAATTAGGCTGAACAGATTACGGCAAACTTCTTCAGAGGTTTCATGTAATAGCTGAGTCAGAAATGCCAGTTGGCATGCCATCAGGTACACTTTGTCTGACATGCAGCATGGAAAACCAAAAAAGGATGGAATAAAATGCAGGAAAAAAAGCTAATGCAAATATCATGGTGTTAGCTCTTGAGAGAAAATTAGCCCTGCGAAGTGCAACAGAGAGCAAGACAAGACAGGGCAGAAGTTTGCACATTCCAGCGAAAGTTTTCAGATGGTCCTGTCCACGGATGTACTCTGAAAGGATGTGACCCAGGTGAGACTTACCTGCTGTAGGCAACTAATCCACAATGAGCAAATTATCCTCCCCTGCAGGGCGAGCTGTAAAGGCAGCCACATGCTTCGGAAAGAAACAAATCATGTGTTCCTAGAAGAGGAGGAAACCAGGGGCTAGTGGAGGCTTGTCCAGGAGTGGGATTGAAACGTAAGCTGAGAATGTGTAGTTGATTTAGTAGAAGAGGGTGTTCCAATCAGATGACTGTTTCTGACAAGAAAGAGATTCTAATAAGGCAACAGCGGTGGCCTTGTACAGAAAGGAATTTAATAAATCTGGGCAGTTTAATGTGCCCTATGGAGATGAGGGTTGAAGATGAACTTCCAAAGTTGGGGCTGATTTAGTTCCAATGTGGTGTGGGATAGCTTAAAAAATCAATGAAGTGTAATGACCATCCAGTAGAAAATATCTCTTCCTCATTCCCTTGAACACTCTTCTCTTTAAACAACTGTGTGCAATTGACACTTATACATGCATTGTCCCCAGTCACATACACAAACAACCGTACATCTGTAGAGGCCGAACACTGCTGATATTTTTGGAAGGATGCCTAAAGATGTCACTGAAAAATGAAACTCCAGTTACTGAATGCAATAGAAAACCCAACACATCCATGTAATAGGTATATTTACGGATAATGATAATTGAAAGGAAATAACTTTATAATGTCATTTAATGTGGGTGTGAGCATGTAAGCAAGCAAAGTGAAAGAGGTATGTCCATATCTTGGAAATTTTGAACACTTCTTGTAGCTGCAGTGATGAGATTAAGAGAATTGTCAAATAAAACAAAAATGTCATAAAAAAAATTAGACACAGTCATTGAAATTTTTGCTTTATTTATGCTTTAGTAAAGCTGAAGATATTATTTTAAATCAGTGGGCCTATGTGAAATAGATGACAGATAAAGGATCATGTTCTGGCATAACATTCCAGATATGTTTTGACAATGTCAAGTATAAACCACAAATGGCTCAACAGATAATGTTCATAATGACTGACCTTTATATCAACTTCTTACTTTCTGTTTACTTGGTGTAAATATGTACTCTTCTAAATGATACTTTGTCTCTCATGGAGCAAGTTATGGCAGTCTGAGAGAAAAAACAGGACAATGAAGTTAACTTGTTAGTATGGGATCACTAAAGCAGCTGCTTCGGATAAATTAAATCTTTGGATAATTAAATCTCTGGATAAATTAAGTAAGTTAAAATACTAGGTCAGTACTTTCCTTGCCATCATGCAAAGCACGGGCCGCTTCATGATGACAAAATCAGGCCAGTTTGGCTATTACATACATACATGTACACATAAATAGATATGTGCATAGAGTTGTTAAAAATGCAGAGACTGTCCACAGTCCAGTTCAGTTCAGTCGCTCAGTCGTGTCCGACTCTTTGCAACCCCATGAATCGCAGCACGCCAGGCCTCCCTGTCCATCACCATCTCCCGGAGTTCACTCAGACTCGCGTCCATCGAGTCAGTGATGCCATCCAGTCACCTCATCCTCGGTCTCCCCTTCTCCTCCTGCCCCGAATCCCTCCCAGCATCAGAGTCTTTTCCAACGAGTCAACTCTTTGCATGAGGTGACCAAAGTACTGGAGTTTCAGTTTCAGCATCATTCCTTCCAAAGAAATCCCAGGGCTGATCTCCTTCAGAATGCACTGGCCTCAGTAAATTTGATTCCTTAACGGAGCCAGAAGACACTTTACGGAAACTAAGCAAAAGAGAAATGTATTTGTCATATGCTTCCGCATTTGGCTATGCGATCATATCTTTTATAATAGTTTGGTAAGTTAAAATGTTTACATGAAAATTTTAATTCTCTTATATTCTTTTTCTAATTGAACCTTAGAATTATGTAATTCATCAGCTAAAATCTCCTTTAAATGACTGTGGATTTCCTATGTGGCAGATAATAGTCAAGTACATTAAAGAAAAGCCATTCTCATAGACCTCTTCCAGACAAGTCTTCCTCTACTTTGGACTGTGAGTAGGGTGGAGTGAAGAAATGCCCTTCAAAATTCTTAGAAGCCCTTTTGTTCAGATAGCAAAAAGTATGAGTCACTGACTTCTGTCATTCTGAGGTCTGTACCAAAAAACTTCCTTGACCCTGAAGGAATTCTTGAATTAACTTGACTCTGAGGCCAAGTTCTACTGGCAGTCTTGTACTTGCTTTTTTCCTTAAAAATATTTTCCACTATGAGGCTCTTTTGCTGACTGGAGACACTCCCTGGGCCCTCTATATTTCATTAAATTTTGCTTAAGAACCAAACAGTTTCTATTTCTCTCTGACACATAGTTAAAATAAGTATATAAGAAGTACCTTATATACAGCCGAAAGAAAATAATTGGCACTGTTGACATTCTTTTCTGAAACCTCTTTAGCCAAATATGCAAGTTTGGAGTTGCTTTCCTATCTTCTCAGTTAACTGTTGATGGCATTTTCATTAATTCTTCTGCTTCCACATAACACTGGCTTCTCTTGTTTTCAATGGAGTTGTGCTGTAAGTGTAAAACACACAGCAGATTTTAAGACTTTGAACCAAAAAGAAAGAAAGAAAATTATCCTATTAATATTTATATGATGTATTAATTGTATATTAAATTAAAATGTATGTGTTTTGCATTTGTTTATTTTACTCCAAATGATAATGTTTTGATTAAATTGAACTAAACAAAATAGTTATTAAAATTAATTTTACCCAACGGTTTCTTAGGTGTGACACCAAAAACACAAGCAGTAAATAAATGAATAAATGAACTGGATTTTATTTATATGAAATATCCTGGAATAGACAAATCCATTGAGATAGAAAGTAGAGTTTAGTTGTTCCCAGAGTTTGGGAGGAGGAGGAGGAACTGGACAGTGACTAGTAATGAATACAGGGTTTCTTTTGGGTGATGAAAATGTTTTCTAATCTGATAGTGGTTTTATAATTAGATAGTGGTGGTGAGGCTCTTCCCTGGAGATCCAGTGGTTAAGAATCCACCTGACAACGCAGGGCACGTGGGTTTGATCCCTGGTCCAGAAAGATTCTACATGCCATGGGGCAACGAAGCCCATGAGCTACAGCTACTGAGCCTGCACACCCTACAGCCCGTGCTCTGCAACGAGAAGCCACTGAAATGAGAAGACCACGCGCCACAGCGAAGAACAGCCCCGCTCACTGCAACTAGGGGAAGTCCACATGGAGCAACGAAGACTCAGCAGAGTCAAAAAAAAAGATACCAGTGGTGGCTGTGAGCCTTTGTATATGTGTTAAAAGTGGCGGAATTGTGCACTATACAAGGGTGAATTTTATTAATATGATTTGCAAATTATATCGCAATAAAGCTTTTATAGAAATTTAATGCCTCCTTTTTTTAACTTTAGAAAAATGTGGCCACTAGAAATTTAAAATTACCTGAATGCCTGCACTGTATTTCTGTTTTTTAGGTGGTCAAAGGCAAGCATTTATGGAGGAAAGTAATAGAATGTCTAAATTCAGTGGTGACTGTACAGTTTGAATAGGGAATGGTTGTTCAAGAAGGATAATTTATTATGAATGTTAAAGAATTGTATGGCAGATATAAAAGAAGATTTGTAGGAGGTAAAACTTGTTTTAGAAACTACTAGTGTAGTTTCTAAACTAATCTGGTGTAGTGGAGTGTCTTGAAAGCCACAGGAAAAAAGCTTGCATTCAAGGATCAAATTTTTATATTTCTTTCTTTTCTGTTTTACTAGCTGTTACAGGAAATATATCCACTTAGAAGACACTTCTTCAGTTAGTTATTTTATATGAATGCGAGGGCAGTTGCTTGAGTATGTTGATCGGATTTTCCAATATTTAAGTGTCTCAAAAACTCCAAAGTTTATCCTTAAAATAAAATGTTAAAAGGAAGCAATTGGTTGGGATCCTCTGGCTGGAAGACCCTTGTCATGCAATAACTTGTGTCTGTTTATGTTAAAAATAGGATTAAGAATTGTCACAGAGAGTGAAGAATTGTCGAGAGAACAGATTTATTGACACAGTGCAGGAATGAGAGGGTGGGATGAATTGAGAGAGTGGCACTGACATGTATCCCCTACCACATCCAGAGTAGATAGCTAGTGGGAAACTGCTGTGGAACACAGGGTGCTCAGCCAGGTACTCTGTGAGACCTAGATGGGTGGGATGCGGGGAGTGGGAGGGAGGCTCAAGAAGGAGGGAATATATATACACACAGAGCTGATTCACATCTCACAGCAGAAACTAACACAACACTGTAAAGCAACTATTCTTCTATTTAAAAAATTTAAAAAGAGAAAAGAAAAAAATAATTATCAGCATTGTCCATATAGTTTAGTCAAGGATATTATTTTTTGGTTTTTAAAAGAAAGATTCAACGGAAAATTATTTGTGTGGAACTTCGAATTGTTTCATGAATTGCCTCCTGTTTCCCCTTTCACTTTCCTATACCTCCAGCTGCTGAAGGTAGACAGCTTCTGATGAAGTGTCGACATTTAAAGAGATGCATAAACCTTTGTACTGTCATACTCTGCTCAAGTCTGGATCTGCCTATCATATAAAACAGTTCTTGAAAGGATCTGAGATAAAAGATTCTTTTAAAGAATTTTGCAGTATAATAGTTATTAAGGTTCAAGTTTATATAACTTTATAAAATAACCTATATAATTTCCTCATTTTCACTTGGTTCTGAAGCATCAGCAGCATTTATACATATAAAAGAATACTTATCTATAGCAATTAAAAGAATACGTCTGAAAGTAAAATTCAATGTCAATATGAAATGAAGTATTACACAGCATTCCAAGAATATGCATATCTTATGAAATGATTTGCTTTAAGAAATAGTATGCAGAAAATATCTTTACAGTAGACATGTAAAATAGTTTTTTTAAAGTTGCATATTTCATAGTACATTAATTATTTAAACAATGGTAACCAAGAATAGAGTCTGAAGCAATGGCACTAATCTGAATTTTATTTGAACTAAAATACCCTAATTCTTGATCTTAATCAGAGAAATAGTAACAGATTTTATTGGTTAGAATGTTGCTAATAGTTTAAGTATTCACAGTGTTTGCCTAGGAAACGAACTGAGATCATTCTGTCCTTTTTGAGATTGCACCCAAATTGGACTAGAAAGAAGGCTGAGCACCAAAAAATTGATGCTTTTGAACTGTGATGCTGTAAAAGACTCTTGAGAGTCCCTTGGACCGCAAGGAAATCAAACCTGTCAATTCTAAAGGAAATCAACCGTGAGTATTCATTGGAAGGACTGACGATGAAGCTGAAACTGTGATACTTTGGCACCTGATGTGAAGAGCTGACTCATTGGAAAAGACCCTGATGCTGGGAAAGATTGAAGGCAAAAGAAGAAGGGGGTGACAGAGGATGAAATGGTTTGATAGCATTACTGACTCAATGGACAAGAATCTGAGCAAAATTCTGTGAGATCGTGCAGGACAGGAGACCTAGAATGCTGCAGTGCGTGTGATCAGAGGAAGGATCTAGAAGGTCGTTTAGTCTCTAGTGTGGTTTTAGGGCCATTACTCTCTTCGAAGAGCATCTGTATTTTACATCCTCTATTTGTGAATAGAATACATGTGCCCTGAATGGGAATCTGAAGCATCAGAACAGAATAGGGAAGATGACAGTGTCACGATTGTATGTGTCTGTGTGAGTGCGGATGCAGGGAGTGGGGCTTGTCGTGGGCTCATCAGACAGTCCTGGAGGTGATACTCTGCTCTAAGAATTTTCAGAGATAATCTCTATATCCAGGGGCTTGAGCAGAAGCTCATATTCCCAGTGCACAAAAGTACTTGTCATGTTTCATATTGAAAATAATTCCAGTTGTTAGAAAAATAACATTCCCTGTTATTTAGGCAGATGGATCGCAGAAGAAAAAGCCCCCAGAAGATGAACACCTTTCCGGGAAGAGGGCATTTCAAGAACTACTCTCAGTACCGTGGGAGGTAAGCAGGGTGTCCCACTTTACCGATCTGCCGCACACTGAACGGGACCACCCACTGATGGGAAGATGAACAGGACCCCCCACAGGAGCAAAGAGGGGTGAGCAAGACGAGACTGGTGGCAGTTGGTGAGTTTCCCTCAGCCCCAGGCAGGGGAGACGTGAAGACACGCAGGAGAGTTTGACTCCCGGGAGGTGTCAATGACAGCACAACATAACTCATAAAATAATTAGGCGTACGTGCTGACTGGTATTTGGGGGTATGGAATTCTGTCAACTGTCATAAGAAGAACCTTTTTTCATTGGTTAACTAAAGAACAACATAATTCTCTTGGAAGTGTGTGAGCCTAAGCACAGCCAGGAGGTGTGCCAACGTAACCCACTCTGGGCGTTGGGCAGGGCTAGTTCCTCATCACTAGTTCCTCACTGGTCCAAATAAAGACCTCTGCCAAGAGAAAAGCATTGAACTGCAGCTGCTTATAGTGCATAACTGTCAATAGTTAACACACTTGAGCGCTTTTGTGTGAGTAAATAAACCCCTTCCTTAACTTCTGCCCAATATTTGGACACTCCCCCTTAAAAAAAATAAAATGGAGTAGAGTTGATTTATCATGTTCTGATTGTTTCTGCTGTGCAGCAAAACAAGTTAGCTATATGTATACATATTCCTGTACATACATATAGGTCATGACAGAGCATTGGGTGGAGTTCCCTGTGCTATCTGGTAGGTCCTTATTAGTTATCTATTTTATTCACACTGCTGTATATAAAATCCTTGGACACTCAAGAACGCATCCAAATTGGCCAGGACAGACTGAGAACTCCTACATGTCCTGTATTGCAGGTGGATTTTTACCACTGAGCCACGTGAAGCCTCTATGCTATGCTAGTTGCTCAGTCATGTTGGACTCTTTGTGACCCCATGGACTGTAACCCAAAGGCTCCTCTGTCCATGGGAATTCTCCAGGCAAGAATACTGGAGTGATTGCCATACCCTTCTCCAGGGGAACTTCCCAACCCAGGGATCGGACCTAGGTCTCCCGCATTATAGGCAGATTCTTTACTGTCTGACTTCCCTGGTGGCTCAGAGGTTAAAGCGTCTGCCTCCAATGCTGGAGACCCGGGTTCGATCCCTGGGTCGGGAAGATCACCTGGAGAAGGAAATGGCAAACCACTCCAGTATTCTTGCTTGGAGAATCTCATGGACTGAGGAGCCTGGTGGGCTGCAGTCCATGGGGTCACAAAGAGTCGGACACGACTGAGTGACTTTACATGACTTTACATTACTGTCTGAGCCACCAGGAAAGCCCAAGAATACCGGAGTGGATAATCTATTCCTTCTCCATGGGATCTTCCTGACCCAGGAATCAAACCAGAGTCATCTGCATTGTAGGCAAATTGTTTACCAGCTGAACTACCAGGGAAGCTCACTCTTTAAAAATCACATGCCTTGAAGGAACTTGCAGATGAACTGAGATGAAGGCTTCTTCTTCCCTGAGTATTTTTCTCATCTACTTTGCAGCAATATTGAAGGTATCTCTTCTACCTTGGGCTCCAAGATGGGGATCCTACACCCCGCGAAGTAGAGGGCAGCATGCCAAGGGGTGTGTAGGAATTCAGGGACAAACATGCCGGAGATCCCAGAACTTTCAACTTCCTCCAAGTTTTGGCTATAACATCTTTAAGATAACAGAGATATTTTATAGAGTGCCAATGTAAATTATACATGCATTTTTGAAATAAAATCTGATACTTCCAAAATATAGCTCGGCTTCAGGTGGCTGAAAGACTTTTATATCTGTGAATAGAGGCTCGTACTTTTTGTTTGTTTGTTTTTTCTGCCATTAGGAGCAGGAAACATCAAAAACACTGCTTGGGAGAACTGTGTTCCATTAGCTAAGCAGAGTCACAAGTGAGCCTGGCCAGGCTATCCCTCTGAAGTAGTGATGCGTCCAGGCCTTACTTACACTTGCAGTTTCTTGCCCATATTAAACTTTTTTTGATTTTTACATTTTCTTAACTCTTTCATTTGTGCTCTACCATCTTTTCATAAAAATGTTTTCTGATTTCTGTACTTTATTTTTGGCACCTACCTTCCTCCCTACACCCATCACCGCATTGGTTTCTGCCCCTGAACCTCACAATGAGCACCCCCTTCCCCCACACCATCCTATAACTTACTTAGCTTCTTTTTTCATGCTTATGACCTTGAAGTATGAAAGCATCTTTTTTTTTTTTTTTGGTCTCTTGGTCCTATAATGTGCTGGTCATTGCTCTGGGCTCTATGTTCTGGGTCTCACTTAATATTCAGTAGGTCCTGGGAGATATGTTCAAGGAATAGAATTACTGTGTGGTAAATAAATAAGCTAAACCCAAGTCTCTCCAAAGCTGACACCTATGCCTGGCTCTATCGATTGGTGGGGAGCAGAGGGATGGGGGTAGAAAAGAAAATCGGTTGGTTTATTTACTGTGGTGAAAGAAAAAGAAACACGTCAAATTGATTGACAGTATATAAATTCAACAAACTAATTGAATTTATCGCCTTAATAAGACGTCTGACAGCTAAGAAACTCGACAATGTGAAGTTGACTGATTTGGGCCATGATGATAAAATTAAAAGATGCTCATATACAAAGTGCAAATGTCAAGGGAAAGTTAAAACTAGACTCTCTGATTCACTGCAATATTCCATTCCCTGTGACTTCACGGTATTTCAGAATAAGTGACCTTGAGCCAAGTCAACTGAGAAATCCAAATAATATGCATATCAGGATATGTGAACAAAAAGACAAGTTTCAGCTTCCATTACTCAGGAATAACAATGATGTGGGTGACATTTGGACATTTTCCAAGCAATTTAGGAAGAAAAACAATTGCTTATAACATATATCCTTTAATAGTCTAAATATTTTGTGTAAATTTGTGTCTTCTGTCCGAATGTCTAGATTCCTCAGTGAGATGAATGGAAGAGTTGTTGTTATGTTATAGGACCAATGTTGTTGAATCAAAACTTAAAACAGTCCTAAAGGAAATCAGTCCTGAATATTCATTGGACGGACTGATGCTGAAGCTGAAACTCCAATACTTTGGCCACCTGATGTGAAGAACTGACTCACTGGAAGAGACCCTGATGCTGGGAAAGGTTGAAGGCTGGAGGAGAAGGGGAAAACAGAGGATGAGATGGTTGGATGGTATCACCAATTCTATGGACATAGTTTGAGTAAACTCTGGGAGTTGGTGATGGACAGGGAGTCCATGGGGTTGCAAAGAGTCAGACACAACTGAGCAACTGAACTGAACTGAAGCTTCTAGAGGAGGTCAGGCACCAGACAAGTCATCATCCTTGTTTGCCCTAATTATGTAAATTCGCCAGGGCCACACATATGTGTGTGTCTTTGTGTGTATGTGTGTCCAAAAGAGTGTGCATTCAATATAGGGAGGGCTTCCCTAGTGGCTCAGATGGTTAAGAATCTGCCTGCAATGCAGGAGACCTGAGTTCAATCCCTGGGTTCGAAAGATCCCCTGGAGGAGGGCATAGCAACCCACTCCTGTATTTATGCCTGAAGAGTCCCATGGACAGAGGAGCCTGGCAGGCTACAGTTCATGGGATCACAAAGAATCAAACACAATTGAACGACTAAACACACACATTTTTAGGGAAGTGCAAGAAGCCTCCTAAGAGCCTCAACGTCTGGACATTTGGTTGGTGGAAGAAGCAGCAGTCTATTTATAATATAGCATGTTGATAATCAGAGTTTTGCTGTCGAGCCATGTGTTACATTGTGTAAGGTGGTTACTAAATTGATTGAAAGGTATCCAACATCTTCACGAGTTCTAGGGAGGTATGACTTGAAATACAGTTTGTAGGATGAACAAATGTTCAGTGTTATTCCATACAATAATAGTCATAATGAGATTGAAGCAGCTATTTTATGTTTGGTACTTGCAATGTACCAGGGACCCTTCTGACTACTTTATATTTACAAACTCGTTACACCTCACAAAAATCCTCTTCGACACAAAAGACAGAGAATAGCAGCAACTCGTCCCAGAGATGATATTAGCAACTTAAGCCCATCCTCTGAATCATGTCTACTCAGATTTGGTATTTTTAAAGCTGCCTAAAAATCCCTTGAACCTGTAAAAAAATACTTTAAATCTAAAACTCATCTCTATATCTAGGCATTTTTCATGGCTAGATAAGGGAAACTATTCATAATTTTCTCTGGGAGACTCAGCCCGGGAAGTTTGTTTGTTTGTTTTTTTAAACAGTGAAAAATTTTGAGATTGATTGAAAATATTTATGATTCATAAGCTACTTTTAATGCTTGGTACCTAAATATCCGAATATTATATGTAATGTATTTTAATAATAATAATAATAATGAAAATATGGACACTCCCCTTCCTCATGCTTTTTCTTCCAACATTGCTAATGTCCCTGTGATTTCTGCACTATGGAAATACAAATAAATCCACCACTGATTTCCACTGGGGTTTCTCTCTCCTCATTTCCCGCGTCCCAGAGCAAAGACTAATTTTGACTCTGGCTCCTTTATCTGACCTCAGTGATAAAGTAAACAATGGAAAAAGGTTTTCTTTTTTTAAATATAATGAAATCCCGTTTCAATACAAGAGAATGCACAAAAAAGCAGGCTCTTTAACACTAAACTTGGTTTTGCACAAGGAACAGTTTTACAGTAGGATCATATTAAATCACAGGCAATAAGCCTAATTGAATTACAGTCATGGGTGAAAGAGGAACAGTGAGGGACTTGTTTTACCAAATGCTGTGCAATTTATCCCGTGTCTATTTAGACGTGATGTATAGACTCAGGTCAATTACTCTGAATCTCCAGTAGTTTAAAGCCTCCTGGTGGAGGAAAGGCTATGCTGGGAGTTGTCCTGTTTAAGCAACTATTGAACCAACCTCTGGTGACGTGCGTAGAGACAAAGCAGTTCACTTTTATCCATCGAAACCCAGCTGAAAGTGTGAAACAGGGGCTCCACTTACTATGAACATTTCTCTTTATCAGGGGCTTCGCAGAGCAGTAGAAATGTATTAAACAGCATTCTCTTTTATTTTGATCAATAGGCACTAAGTGAAGTGGGAAGTATTCTTGAGAACCCTGGGTGAACAAGAAAGACCCCTTTCTTTCAGAAATTTAAAAAAAAATAAAGTTTACTTATGAGAACGGACAACAGAACGCTACAAAAGAGAATGAACTGGGAGAATTTTATGAGTTGAAAATACAGACATACTGGGAAAAACATTCAGATACAACCACTCCACAGCAATCTTAAACAACATACACTGTACACATTCTGTTAAAAGAAATTGTGGGTTATGGCAACATCCAAACAGTTGATCAACATACAAGAATCAAAGTATTTTTAAAATTTTTGTATTTAGTCAGCCAGATGTTTACCTGCATTTTTCTAGATTGTGTCAGCATCAAATAATTTTTCTTAGTAGGGAGTTGTCCTGGTTAAGCAACGATTGAACCAACCTCTGGTGATGTGCGTTAAGACAAAACAGTTCACTTTTATCCATCGAAATCCAACTGAAAGTGTGAAATAAGAGCTCCATTTACAATGAACATTTCGAGGGACAGAGTTGTGCCCTTCAAGTTCATGTGTAAGTCAGTGGGTGTAGGACTAAGAACACAGTCTCCCAAAGACGCAGGGTGATAAAGGGAAGGTAGCTGTTTTGTGTGGCATAGGCAGAGTAGCATGTGAGGTGCTGAAATAGAAATGGAAATTCAGGAACCCTGAGTTCTCTAAAATTACCAATTCTGACATGGCTTCAGCCATGAATATCTCTGATCCCAATTTTTAGGTTCTTCTGAGTCCCCTTGCCAAGGGTTTTTGCATCCAAGCCTAGAATCCTCTGCACCTTGATTGCAAGGAACTGGAGATTAAATAGGAAGGAGAGTCTAGGCAGTCCTGAAGCTTAAGAAGCTGAAAGTGGAAGTGGGCTGTGTATACACCAGTACCTCCTGACCAAGGAGGCCAGGAGCAAAGGATTCAGAGATAGCCGGGCATTACTGGAGTGGGGAGAAAGGAAAAAGGAGCAGCCGTTGCATTCATCAAAATACCGGCTCACATTCTGAACCAAGTAGAAAAAACAATAATACAAGCTCTACCAAAAAATAAAAATAAAAAAGACAAAAAGTCCTGTACTGCCTTGTCTCTCTGCTAGTGGTTTGTCATCTTCTATAACTAAAGAGCCTCCTGATGAAAGTGAAAGAGGAGAGTGGAAAAGTTGGCTTAAAGCTCAACATTCAGAAAACTAAGATCATGGCATCTGGCCCCATCACTTCACGGGAAATAGACTGGGAAACAGTGGAAACAGTGTCAGACTTTATTTTTCTGGGCTCCAAAATCACTGCAGATGGTGACTTCAGCCATGAAATTAAAAGACGCTTACTCCTTGGAAGAAAAGTTGTGACCAACCTGGATAGCATATTCAAAAGCAGAGACATTACTTTGCCGACTAAGGTCCATCTAGTCAAGGCTATGGTTTTTCCTGTGTTCGTGTATGGATGTGAGAGTTGGACTGTAAAGATGGCTGAGTGCTGAAGAATTGATGCTTTTGAACTGTGGTGTTGGAGAAGACTCTTGAGAATCCCTTGGCCTGCAAGGAGATCCAACCAGTCCATTCTAAAGGAGATCGGCCCTGGGATTTCTTTGGAAGGAATGATGCTAAAGCTGAAGCTCCAGTACTTTGGCCACCTCATGTGAAGAGTTGACTCACTGGAAAAGACTCTGATGCTGGGAGGGACTGGGGGCAGGAGGGAAGGGGATGACAGAGGATGAGATGGCTGGATGGCGTCACTGACTCCATGGGTGTGGGTCTGGGTAAACTCCGGGAGTTGGTGATGGACAGGGAGGCCTGGCGTGCTGCGATTCATGGGGTCACAAAGAGTCAGACACGACTGAGCGACTGAACTGAACTGATAATCCTACAACTAGGAATGCCGTGACCTCTTTGACCTTGAGCCCAGGGCTGATGGGAAATGACTGTTCCCTTCCCATAATATTTGCTTGCCAAACTATGTGTCTTTATTCCAAAATTTGATTTGTTCCTTGTGGATTTTTTGTGTTAATTTTTTAATACATGCATTAAAATACTTCTAATCTTGATACTCACTATTTTGGGCACCTCTTAAATTATGCATCCCCATGGAATTTCCCTGACCCTTGGACTAGTCGTGGTTTTGCCAGAATTTATGTAGGGGTTGGGCCCCAAGTCAGATACAGGCTGATTTGGAAATGTTCTGAAACCTTTGCTGTCAATCATGTTTTTAAGAGACTGAAGAGGGTGAGGGCAAACTTTTCAAGGGCTAGTATTCCTTTAAAACTCACTGGCATCAAGTTGAGGTTTCATTTAGAGAATTCAGAGATGTAACCACATCCCCCGAGGAGGGCTGGTGGGGAAGGATTTAAATCAGTGCTTGTGAGGTGGCTTGAATGCAGTTCATTTCTAAAACAAAATTAAGCTCTGAGAAAAGGTAGCACACGTGCAGTGTAGAATTAGCCACAACCAAAAGCCCTGGCTGTGCCTTTAGAGTGTGACCTGGAAATGTCAGTCCACACTGTGGGAGCTTAAAACTCCAGAAGAGGAATCAGAATAAGCAAGCATTTGCCATCTTCAGTTGTGCCTGTGCAGATGAAGCCATAGGGACAGACAAGAAATAAGATTTTCATTTTTAATGTTATGTTTCTCATAATCAGTAAA
>SJXQ01008484.1:0-32481 GCA_006408695.1 Aepyceros melampus
ATGATCCAGCAGATGTTGGCAATTTGATCTCTGGTTCCTCTGCCTTTTCTAAAACCAGCTTGAACATCTGAAATTTCACAGTTCATGTATTGCTGAAGCCTGGCTTGGAGAATTTTGAACATTACTTTACTATCCTTAAGTAATATAGACCCAAAGAAAGGTGTAGAGTAGAGATTCAAAGCACAGGCAGCCCTCTATCCTGATCCCATGGACTTATAGTATTAATTGGCAAAATATTTTAAATTTTATTTGACAATATTTTGCAAGCAAGTTTCTTTGAAATCAAAGTCTCTGGCTTCTCTTGGAGCAGCCACATCTGGCACTGTGGTCTCCCCCACCCTGCCCCATATCCATTCATGACCAAGTGGAATTAGTCTGTACAAGTTCACTGGCCCTGTGGGTCTCAGATGAAGCATTCTCTTACTTCTCTAGTTTGTCAAGTTGCCTCACCTCAGAGTTTCTTCTAGTTCTCAGGCTAGTGTCACATCCCTTCAAGTGGCCTTTTTTGACCATTTGAGCTAAAGAACTCCCCCATCCCCTGAGCCTGGTGACTTTACCCCCATTTCACCCTCTTTTCTTTTCTTGATGTTTTATGTCTGATTCTCTGAAATACCCTCATTCACCCACTTGCTTACTTATTTACTCTCTGACTTAACCTCCACTCTAGACTCAAAGTTTCAACCTAGGACACATCAAATTTCCCCCAGCACTTAGAACACTGCCTGTATACTGCAGTCACCTGGTAAATATTTGTCAGATAAGTGAACAAATTTATCTCATGCCCACATTGTTCTTTCTCACAGAGCAGAGAAATAGGTCTCTATACCTACACCATGACTGAAAGTTCTTGAGGGAAAAAACTCCAATCTAGGAAGAGAAAATTCCAACAGAGCTTTGGTTCTGTTGGTTTCTGGTCGTTTGGCTGCTTGTAAGAACAACGGGAACTAATTTGATGGTATCCAGTACTCTTGCCTGAAAAATCCCATGGACAGAGGAGCCTGGTAGGCTACAGTCTATGGGGTCGCAAAGAGTCGGACACGACTGAGCGACTTCACTCACTCATCCAGCACAACAATCAGGATCCTTCAGAGGTTTTATTATTGACCGCTGGGGGTATACCTCCAACATTTCTCAGTCATTATCTCTCCTTTAATTTAAATTAAATGGAGGGAAATATTTTTACAAAATACTGGAGTTTAGGAAAGTCTGACAGATTTATTAAGTTGTGTGTTTGAAGGAAGGTCTAGAAAGTTTCTCTGTATAAGCTTTACTTGAGCTGAAAACTAAAATGTGTATATGTCATCCACATGGGTGATTGTTGGTGAGTCACTCAGTTGTGTACAACTTTTTGCGACCCCATGGACTGTAGCTCTCCAGGCTCCTCTGTCTGTTGAATTTTCCAGGCAAGAATACCGTGGGTTTTCTTTCTAAGTAGGTTGCCTTCTTCAGGGGATCTTCCCACCGCAGGGATCGAATCCTCATCTCTTGTGTCTCCTGTATTGGCAAGTGAATTTTTTACCACTGACACCACCTGAGTTATTATGTTTTTAGATCCGTTAGCATCACTTGAGATTCTTGCAAAAACACGTTTCAGAATTCTTCCCTAGATCCTAAAGAACAAGACAAAAGAGGAGGGAAGGGGACTGGAAGTTGAGGGCAGAACGGAGGATTCATTCACTGCTGTGTCCTCAGTATCCATGTACACCTGTTGTTCAGTCATTCAGTCATGTCTGACTCTTTGTGACCCCATGGACTGCAGCATGCCAGGCTTCCCTATCTTTCACTATCTCCCAGAGTTTGCTCAAACTCATGTCCATTGAGTCTATGATGCCATCCAACCATCTCATACTCAGTTGCCCCCTTCTCCTCCTGCCTTCAATCTTTCCCAGCATCAGGATCTTTTCCAATGAGTTGGATCTTCACAACATGTGGCCAAAGTGTTGGAGCTTCAGCTTCAGCATTAGCCCTTTCAGTGAATATTCGGATTTGATTTCCTTGCTGTCCAAGAGACTCTCAAGAATCTTCTCCAGCACCACAGTTCAAAAGCATCGATTCTTTGGCACTCAGCCTTCTTTATGGACGTAACTAGTGTTCAATAAATATTTACTGGATTTTTGATGGTGGTGGTGGTTTAGTCATTAAGTCATGTTCGACTCTTTTGCAACCATATGTACTATAGCCTGCCAGACTTCTCTGCTCACAGGATTTCCCAAGCAAGAATACTGAAGTGGGTTGTCATTTCCTTCTCCAGGGGAATTTCCTGACGCATGGATTGAACCCTTGTCTCTTGCATTGCAGGCAGGTTCTTTATCCACTGAGTCACTAGGGAAGCCTTTTGACAGACAGGAGAAATAATCAGATGCTGGATTTTTCATGACTGCTGCTGATTCAAACACTCCACAGACTTAAATCTAATACCTTAGGTTCAATTAGTCTGCAATGAAATGACTACTGGTTTTGCTGTGTCATCTTGGAGGGAAAGAAAACAGTTTGTTACTGTGAACAAGCTTGATTCTTTTAAGATCTTTGAAATGGCCTGTTAAAGTACATCCAGTCCCAGCATGAGTGTGATGCCAATCCTATTTTTCACGTGAGGTTCCATGCACTGTTTAAAAAGCATATAAAAATGTTCCGTGTCCTGTCACCAAGCAAATTCAGATAGAAGTAGATATAAATATTCATTAGAACTTTCTTCTACCTCCCCTTACAAACCCTCTATTGAAATGGAGATTTTGACTTTTAGAATAATGAATAAAAAGGCCTTTATTCTTGAAAATTTAATGGATTAATTAAATGGTATTTCTCTATTTTCATTAGGATGAGCTTTGTTTTTAAAGAAAATTTCAATGTACTATGCTTATTTTCATCAGAAAAGCCCCTTATCTTTCAGGGGGTGGAATGGTTCCTTAATAATATGCTCTAATTTCTGCATTCTCTATTAATCCCCAATTGAATACAGCCAGAATTGCATTCGTGTTGGTGCTTAGAGGAAACTTTGAAGCTTGCCTTTGTCTTTCATAAATATATAACTGGGTTTAGACTCTGGTCCTATAGTAAGGGACTTAACAAACAAGTCATTTCAAACGCCCTTTGCAACTTTCAGAATTTTTTTTTTTTCCACATAAAAGAGGGAAACAATAAAGGAAGTCATTCTGAGGACTCATAAATCCTTGCTTATACAGTGTTCTTGAGTAATATGTTGCATTAAACCTTGTTTTATATTCATTTTGAGTAAAACTAGAAAATTATGAAAAGAGAAATATGCTTTCAAAATATTTCGGAATAGAAGCGTTCAGAAGAAGGAGACATCTCCTGGTTTTGGTGTTTTGTTTTCCTTGTTGAACTCTTTTCTGTTGCCTCTTTTTTCCTGAGTGGAATTGTCCCACCCTCAGAAAATCTAGATGCTTCCCCGTGAGTCAAGCCAAATGAAGAGAGATGATTTGATGTTGCCATCTGCCTCTCAAACCATGTCTGTAAAACCCAGCTTTTATTTAAACAAAACAGGTGTCTTACTGTTTTTAGTTCTACATTTGCTGTGGAATGTAATAATAAGACTGAGGTCTAATTAATCTGATTGGTTTCCATTATGCCTTGTTTATGTTCAGGCTCTTTTTTTCCTAATTTTTTACTAGTCAATTGATCTTTGCCACATTCCATTGAAAGAGTGTGATTTGGTTTCTCAATTCATCACATCCTTTTTTTTTTTTTCTTGGAATAGTACATCACAATAAAGTTCCTTTTCTCTTTCCAAGTACATTTAAAGGGGACTTCTAAAATTTACTTGAAAGGAAGTCAAGAAGTTTAATTAGAATTACTCTGTGAATCTCTTATGAAAAATATCTGCAATGTATTAATATAAATTTATTTGCCAAAAGATAAAAAGTTTAAATAAAACTACACTTAATTTTTGGTAACTTTATTTTACAAAAATAATGGGAAAATGTCATATAAACTATAAGTGGTGACTGCTGTCTTCAAGTGGTATAGTTCTCATTTTTTCCACTTCTTTTACTTTGTGGTAGTGTTGGAGAGGGTTTCCCAGGTGGTGCTAGTGGTAAAAAGGAATTCAAGAAGTTTAATTAGAATTACTCTGTGAATCTCTTATGAAAAATATCTGCAATGTATTAATATAAATGTATTTGCCAAAAGATAAAAAGTTTAAATAAAACTACACTTAATTTTTGGTAACTTTATTTTACAAAAATAATGGGAAAATGTCATATAAACTATAAGTGGTGACTGCTGTCTTCAAGTGGTATAGTTCTCATTTTTTCCACTTCTTTTACTTTGTGGTAGTGTTGGAGAGGGTTTCCCAGGTGGTGCTAGTGGTAAAGAACATGTTGGCTAGTGCAGGATACATAAGAGACATGGGTTGGACCTCTGGGTCGAGAAGATTCCTTGGAGGAGGGCATGGCAACCCATTCCAGCATTCTTGCCTGGAGAATTCCATAAGGCCTGGTGAATTACAGCCCATGGGGTCAACTTAGCACACACGCAGGTAGGGTTCGAAGT
This sequence comes from Aepyceros melampus, assembly GCA_006408695.1. Taxonomy (NCBI): domain Eukaryota; kingdom Metazoa; phylum Chordata; class Mammalia; order Artiodactyla; family Bovidae; genus Aepyceros; species Aepyceros melampus. Next base: position 4,513 of record SJXQ01008484.1, read on the forward strand.
ATTTCTACAAAATCAAATAAATAGAGCTCAGAATTAAAACACACTAACATAGGAGTTGTTGAGGTTTTTTTATTCTTAACATTTTGTATAATTGTGTGGGAACACACCCAACACTGAAAACTACAAATTACCGATGATTGAGCAGTTTTTAAAGTGTGCCCTAGTGTTACAGCTCAGTGAGTTTCAAGTACACAAAGAGGTCTTTCCTTATTTTTCTCACAATCTTTAACATACATTTCTGAAAAGAAAAGCTTGTTATGTTAACACCAACAAAACAGATGGTTAACCTATAAGCCTGCTGCTGCTGCTACTGCTAAGTCACTTCAGTCATGTCTGACTCTGTGCAATCCCATAGATGGCACCCCACCAGGCTCCCCTGTCCCTTGGATTCTCCAGGCAAGAACACTGGAGTGGGTTGCCATTTCCTTCTCCAATGCATGAAAGTGAAAAGTGAAAGTGAAGTCATTCAGTCCTGTCCCACTCCTAGCGACTCATGGACTGATTTTCCAGGCAAGAGTACTGGAGTGGGTTCCCATTGCCTTCTCCGAACCTATAAGCCTATCACTACACAAATTTACTCGTGACTCAGATGGTGGTGGCTCAGATGGTAAAGCGTCTGTCTACAATGCGGGAGACCCGAGTTGGATCCCTGAGTCGGGAAGGTCCCCTGGAGAAGGAAATGGAAACCCACTCCAGTACTATTGCCTGGAAAATCGCATGGATAGAGGAGTCTGGTAGGCTACAGTCCATGGGGTCGCAAAGAGTTGGACAGGAATTAGAGACTTCACTTTCCTTTCCTTTCCAGGTGATAAAGAATCTGCCTACAATGCAGCAGACCTAGGTTCGATCCTTGGGTTAGGAAGATCCCCTGGAGGAGGGCATGGCAACTTACTGCATTATTCTTGCCTGGAGAATCGCATGGACAGAGGAGTCTGGCGGGCTACAGTCCATGGGGTTGCAAAGAGTCAGAACGACTGAGCAGCTAACAGTTGCACACACACAATCCAGAGTAACTGAGTCCCCTGCTTTCTTGAAACAAGGTCAGAATAGAATCCTAATCTACCGTAGGTAATTTGGATGAAGAGGTGGACTTTAAGAAAAAAGTAAACAAGCACTCCGCTTTGGCTGATAGCCTAGATAAATTTAATGTGTGAGTGGAGTCACAGAAATGGGATAAGGATTAATGGAGAGAATGAAACATGAATTTCACATTAAAAAGATTAGGGAAATCCCAACCTTTATTATAAAAAAGGTCAGAATAGAATCCTAATCTACCGTAGGTAATTTGGATGAAGAGGTGGACTTTAAGAAAAAAGTAAACAAGCACTCCGCTTTGGCTGATAGCCTAGATAAATTTAATGTGTGAGTGGAGTCACAGAAATGGGATAAGGATTAATGGAGAGAATGAAACATGAATTTCACATTAAAAAGATTAGGGAAATCCCAACCTTTATTATAAAATATCTGTGAGCCTATAAAGATGATTTATAACAGTGGAAAAGCTTTAGATATGCTTTGGCTAATGCTCTTGGGAGGCTCAGAAAACATAATCCAATTTACTGGTGGTATACCAAAGAGACATACTTTAAAATAATTGCAATTTTAAACTGTAACCTTCATGGAGCCATTGGCATCTAAGCACAACATAAGGGTACCAGGAACTGTTAAACTACTGCTTTAAAATGTGATATTTTTGCATCACATATTCCACAGTGGATGGCATAGAAAAGCCAACTACCTTAAAGAATTATTGCAATTAGTGTGTACACCTTACCTTGCCTGAGTCACAGGAAACAGAAACAAAACTGTGAGTCAGGATCACCTCTCAGTAATCTTTTTGAGTTATATAATCACTCTTTGGGAAAACAGAGCTGAGGCTATCACACAAGGACTTAGGTTTTCAAAAGCACATCCTTTCTTTTAGGGTTTGGTTTTTTTTTTTCCCAAACTCACTAAAATATTCAGAAGAATTTTGATTCAGGATTAATTGTAGGACCAAACTGGGGGAATACAGGAGATGTATTTACATGTCTTCTCAAGCAGTCTTATTTATCTCTTAACCAATAGAAGAACATATTTTTTGAAGCATTATGTTGTGAATTATGCCTTAGAATGAAGTGGGCTGCAGAAGTTTGACTTACATCTTCTTTACTTTGGCCCAGTCATCAGTCTATGAATGTTTTTCTGCTACACGCTATTCTGATTGTTTATTCCATCCTCACAGCCGATTTTACAATTTATATATTAAAGCAACATCAGAGTCAATTTTGTTCTCAACCCATTATCGGTCTGATGGACTATTCAGTATTCAACCTAACACAGACTTTAGTAAACAGCTTCCGAAAGCTAGAAACCTACCACAATGGCCATTCATTTTCATGGCTGATTTATCCAGAGATACTCCTTCACAGCCAAAAAATCTTGGCCCCAGTAATCAAGGGATGTTGATCAGCTTAAAGACATTTCAGTATTCCTGAGCTTTAATCATCCCTCTGACTGTGAGAGAATGGGTACAGTTTTTAAAGACGGCTTATGAAATTTCTATTCAAATTTACCCAAAAAAGTTCAACTTCATTAATCAACTGACTCAAAGTAATGGTCTGTCGTTAAGTTAAATACAAAAAAATAGTATCTAGCCATTCAAATAAATATTGAGTGCCTTACATTTTGGGCATCATGCTAAACACTAGAGATAAATCTGTGAGCAAGAAATATACAGTATCAGACATTTTAAAAAATGAATCTCTGTGTGTGTGGTGGCAGTGTGATTTGGGAGGTGGTAAAGATTAAACACAAAAAGCTTGGCTTGATAATTCTTACATGTGTGTTGTGAATGCACAGTATTTGTAATTTACAATTTTTATGTGTTTTTGAAATATTCTATTAAAACATTTTTAAAGAATGAAAAGCGTAGATGTCCTGAAATTTAAAAGACAAAAGAAATAAACTATTTTTTTCTGTCATGAAGTTTACAGTCTAGCAGGGAAAGAAGACAGACATTCTAAAAGTACTTAAAGATATTTAAGAGAGAATTAAACTTAATAGCATTAGTCATGAAGAAAAAAAAATTAAAATCACAATGAATATCACTAAAATACTCACTAGAATTAATAAAATTAATGACTGAAAATGCTTAGTTTTGGTGAGGACATGAAGTAAATGTTAACACTTAAACACCTCAAATGGAAAAGTGAAATTGTAGACTTTGAAAAAACATTAGACACTTTATTAAAAAGGTTAAATGTACACTTGTTATATGACCTAGGGGCTTCCTAGGTAGGACTAGTGATAAAGAACCTGCTTGCCAATGCAGGAGGCATAAGAGACATGAGTTTGTTCACTGGGTTGGGAAGATACCCTGGAGAAAGGCATAGCAACCCACTCCAGTAATCTTGCCTGGAGAATCCCATGAACTGAGGAGTCTGGTAGCTAAGTGCTGCTAAGTCACGTCAGTCATGTCCAACTCTGTGTGACCCCATAGACAGCAGCCTACCAGGCTCCAGTCCCTGGGATTCTCCAGGCAAGCCTACCGGAGTGGGTTGCCATTTCCTTCTCCAGTGCAGGAAAGTGAAAAGTGAAAGTGAAGTCACTCAGTCGTGTCCGACTCTTTGCGACCCCATGGACTGTAGCCCACCAGGCTCCTCCATCCATGGGATTTCCCAGGCAAGAGTACTGGAGTGAGGTGCCATTGCCTTCTGGTAGACTATAGTCCAAATGGTCACAGAGAGTTGACTGTGACTGATATGACTTAGTTGACCCAAACATTCCATTCTTGGGTAATGATCCAAGAAAATGAAATCATGTCAGCATAGAATTGCATGTGAGTGTTAATAGTAGCTATTTATAAAAGCCAAAAACTGAAAACAATCCAATTTTGCTATTTATAATAGTCAGAAGCTCAAAGAAAAAATAACCAAGAATGTTTATTAACTCTCAAATGGATTAAACCAATTGTGGTATATCCATATGATGGAATTCCACTAATAAAACACAGTGGGCTACTGGTCAAAAGCATTATGGTAAATGCAAGGAAGCAGTCATAAAAGATCACATACTGTATGATTCCATTTATATGAAATTCTAGAAAAGGCAAACCAATAGTGATAGAAAATAGACCAGTGGTTGCTTGTGGTAGAGAGTATTGATTGCAAATGGGCTTAAGGGATTATTTTTAGGGTAATAAAAATGTTTTGTATCATGATTGTGGTGGTGGTTCTATCATTATATAATTTGTCAAAACTGGAAACCCTTAATATTCGCAAGCTTTATTGGGTATCAGTTGCACATTAGTAAAGCTGAACAAAAATCCCTTCACATGATAAAGGAATTGCAGGATGTCTTGGTGAGCAGGAAGTCCCTGGTGGTTCAGACAGTAAAGCGTCTGCCTGCCATGCGGGAGACCAAGATTCAATCCCTGGGTTGGGAAGAGCCCCTGGAGAAGGAAATGGCAACCCACTCCAGTACTCTTGCCTGGAAAATCCTATGGACTGAGGAGCTGGGTAGACTACTGTCCATGGGGTTCACAGAGAGTCAGACACTGAGCGACTTCACTTTCTTTTGGTGAGCAGGAACCAAGGAACTTAATCTGAGGTTTAAGGAGTGGCCTCCCAAAGGAAGTGACATTTGAGATATTTAGGTTAAGACCTAAAGGATAAATAAGGGTTAGCTAAATTAAAATAAGATGAAAAAAATTTCCCAGCTGGGAGGAAAGGATATGCTAAGCATTTTACTGAAATGAGTCAGGTGCTAGTTAAAACAGGGAGGTTTTAATAAGGGGGGAGTTGTTAATAGGAGAGTGTTATGGGCTGTATTGTGTACCCCCATCCAAATGTATATGTTGAAATCTCAATCCCCCCATCTCAGAATGTAAAGGTACTTATGGGCTTCTCTGGTGGCTCAGACAGTAAAGAATCTGCCTGTGATGCAGGAGACCTGGATTCCATCCCTAGATGGGGAAGATCTCCTGGAAAAGGGAATGGCTACCCACTCCAGTATTCTTGCCTAGAGAATTTTATGGAGAGAGGAGCCTGGTGGGCTACAGTCCATGGAGTCACAAAGGAAATCAACAGTGAATATTCACTAAAAGGACTATTGCTGAAACTCTAGTACTTTGGCCACCTGATGTGAAGAGCTGGCTCATTGGAAAAGATCCTGATAAGGAAAGACTGAGAGCAAGAGTATGGGGAGACAAAGGATGAAATGATTAGATGGTATCACTAACCCAATGAACATGAATTTGAGAAAAGTCTGGGAGATAGTGAAGGACAGGGAAGCCTGGTGTGCTGTAGTCCATGGGCTCACAAAGATTCAGATATGACTTACAACTAAACAACAACAAAAGTACTTAGAGACAGGGTTTGAAAAGAGGTGATAAGTTTAAATGAGGTCATATAAATAGGCCCTAACCCATGTGATTTTATCTGGAGATAGGACCTTCAGATAGGTAATAAAATTATGCTGAGACCAGTAGGATGGGACCCTAATTCAACCTGACTACTAGTGTTATAAGAGAAATACCAGGAAAGCCTAAGAGCAAGAGTATGGGGAGACAAAGGATGAAATGATTAGATGGTATCACTAACCCAATGAACATGAATTTGAGAAAAGTCTGGGAGATAGTGAAGGACAGGGAAGCCTGGTGTGCTGTAGTCCATGGGCTCACAAAGATTCAGATATGACTTACAACTAAACAACAACAAAAGTACTTAGAGACAGGGTTTGAAAAGAGGTGATAAGTTTAAATGAGGTCATATAAATAGGCCCTAACCCATGTGATTTTATCTGGAGATAGGACCTTCAGATAGGTAATAAAATTATGCTGAGACCAGTAGGATGGGACCCTAATTCAACCTGACTACTAGTGTTATAAGAGAAATACCAGGAAAGCCTAAACAGAGAAAAAGCCCTGTGTGGATAGTGAGAAAGCAGCCATGTGCAGGTCAAGGAGAGAGGCCTCAGGATAAACCAAATCTGTCAACAACTTGATCTTGTACTTACAACCCTCAGAGCTCTGAGAAAATAAACTTGTTTAAACCACCCAGTCTGTGATAGTTGGTTATGGAGTGTCAGCAAACTGAGACCAAGTATGAATTTCTGAGTATGAATTTCAGAGAACACCATGAGGAGGAAGAAGACGTAAGGGAGTTGGAATCAAGAGAAGCATAGAAATTGGCAGTGAAAAATACATGAAAATAGCATATCTTTATTATTCTTTACATTGTCAGGTATATGGAGATATCCATAAAATTCAATATACTTATGTGTATAATTTCCATATATTAAGGGGGTATATTAAGCTGTCTAACCAACATAACATACAAAAATAAAAATTTTTTAAATGGCATAGTTCAAGTTATCTTGGGCAATTAATGCTCTGCTCTTGAATTAAGATATAATAATTATATTTACAATGGATTATTACTCAGCCATAAACAATGTAATAATGCCATTTGAAGCAACATGAAAAGACCTAGGATTAGAAGAGGAACTAAAAAGCCTCTTGATGAAAGTGAAAGAGGAGAGTGAAAAAGTTGGCTTAAAGCTCAACATTCAGAAAATGAAGATCATGGCATCCAGTCCCATCACTTCATGGCAAATAGATGGGGAAACAGTCTAAACAGTGGTTGACTTTATTTTTGGGGGCTCCAAAATCATGGCAGATGGTGACTGCAGCCATGAAATTAAAAGACGCTTACTCCTTGGAAGGAAAGTTATGACCAAACTAGAGACCATATTAAAAAGCAGAGACATGACTTTGTCAACAAAGGTTTGTCTAGTCAAGGTTATGGTTTTTCCAGTAGTCATGTATGGATGTGAGAGCTGGACTATAAAGAAAGCTGAGCACTGAAGAATTGATGCTTTTGAACTGTGGCGTTGGAGAAGACTCTTGAGAGGGACTGCAAGGAGATCTAACTAGTCCATCCTAAAGGAGATCAGTCCTGGGTATTCATTGGAAGGACTGATGTTGAAGCTGAAACTCCAATACTTTGGCCACCTGATGTGAAGAGCTGACTCATTTGAAAAGACCTTGATGCTGGGAAAGATTGAGGGCAGGAGGAGAAGGGGATGACAGAGGATGAGATGGTTAGATGACATCACTGATTCAATGGACATGGGTTTGGATAAACTCTGGGAGCTGGTGATGGACTGGGAGGCCTGGTGTGGTGCAGTTCCTGGGGTCGCAAATAGTCAGACATGACTGAGCAAGGGAATTGATCTATATAGCACAAGGATCTCTACTCCATAATCTGAAGTGAACTATATGGGAAAATAATCTAAAAAAAGAGTGGATATATATATGTGTATATATATATATATTTATAACTAATTCACTTTGCTGTACAACATAAACTAACACAACATTCTAAATCAACTAGTCTCCAAAAAAAGAATTAATTTAAAAATATGTGGAAAAGACATTACATTTGTACAATAGGATATTTTGAGAGAGAACCCATTTTCTTATCATTTTTACTATAGTATGTTGTTATAATTGTTCTATTTATTATTATTGTTGCTAGTCTCTTGCTGTGCCTAATTTATAAATTAGTCTCTATCATGAGTATGTATATATAGGGAAAAATTATAGTATTCGGGAGTTTGGTACTATCCTTGGTTTCAGTCATCCACTGAGGATTTTGGAACATAACTCCAAGGATAAGGGGAAACTACTATTACTGGAGATAAAGCAGAGATGCTCACAAATATAATTCTGGCTGTTTGATGCTGAAATGCTGAGTTTAGTTCCTGAGGAAGGAGCTTGGATATTATTGTTGCTAGTCTCTTGCTGTGCCTAATTTATAAATTAGTCTCTATCATGAGTATGTATATATAGGGAAAAATTATAGTATTCGGGAGTTTGGTACTATCCTTGGTTTCAGTCATCCACTGAGGATTTTGGAACATAACTCCAAGGATAAGGGGAAACTACTATTACTGGAGATAAAGCAGAGATGCTCACAAATATAATTCTGGCTGTTTGATGCTGAAATGCTGAGTTTAGTTCCTGAGGAAGGAGCTTGGTGGTGCTTCTCTCATTGCTCAGGATTTGAGTTGCCTCTGAAACAGCAAATGCTATTTTCACTTTTTGCCTTGTTTCATAAAGTGAAAATCCTCTTGGAATTTCTCTTCACTGGTGAAAATGTAGGTCTTCGGTAAAATCGACATGGTGTAAAGTGAATTTTTCAGAAGTGGAAGACACTTACATTTAAATGGCTGGGAAGGAGAATGGAGCAGAATAACATTTCTTAAAAGTCTACTCTTGGCAAGTTATCATGTGTTCATTGTCGTTGTTGTTTAGTTGCCAAGTCATATCTGACTCTTTGTGACCATATGGACTATGATCTTCCCAGATGGTGCAAGTTGTAAAGAATCTACCTGCCAATGCAGGAGATGCAAGAGACAAGAATTCAATCCCTAGGTCAGGAAGAGTCCCTGGAGAAGGAAATGGCAACCCACTCCAGCATTCTTGCCTGGGAAATCCCACAGAATAGCCTGATGGGCTACTANCAGATGGTGACTGCAGCCATGAAATTAAAAGATGCTTACTCCTTGGAAGAAAAATTATGACCAACCTAGATAGCATATTAAAAAGCAGAGACATTACTTGCCAACTTTACTATACTAAGGTCCATCTAGTCAAGGCTATGGTTGTTTCCAGTAGCCATGTATGGATGTAAGAGTTGGACTGTGAAGAAAGCTGAGCGCCGAAGAATTGATGCTTTTTTTTAAAATTAATTTTTATTTTTTAGTTTGTTTTGCTTTACAGTACTGTATTCATTTTGCTATACATTGACATGAATCAGCCACGAGCGTACATGAACTCCCAATCCCAACCTCCCCCCTCCCCTCTCCCCCACCACACCATCTCTCTGGATTATCCCCGTGCATCAGTCCCAAGCATCCTGCATCCTGCATCGAACCTAGACCGGCGATTTGTTTCACTTATGATATCATACATGTTACACTGCCACTCTCCCAAATCATCCCACCCTCTCCCTCTCCCACAGAGCAGCAAAAGAGACACAGATGTATAGAACAGCCTTTTGGAATTGATGCTGTTGAAGTGTGGTATTGGACAAGACTCCTGAGAGTCCCTTGGGCTGCAAGGAGATCCAACCAGTCTATTCTGAAGGAGATCAACCCTGAGTGTTCTTTGGAAGGAATGATGCTAAAGCTGAAACTCCAGTACTTTGGCCACCTCATGCGAAGAGTTGACTCATTGGAAAAGACTCTGATGCTGGGAGGGATTGGGGGCAGGAGGAGAAGGGGACGACAGAGGATTTGATGGCTAAATGGCGTCACTGACTCGATGGACATGAGTTGGAGTGAACTCTGGGAGTTGGTGAATGATAAGGAGGCCTGGCGTACTGCAATTCATGGGGTCTCAAAGAGTCGGACATGACTGAGCAACTGAACTGAACTGAACTAAAGAGACTTAGCATGCCCAGTGGACATAGGGCTGCATGCATATTTTCAAATTAGTGTTTTTACTTTCTCTGGGTAGTTTTCTGAAAATGGACTTGCTGAATCATACGGTAGTTTGTTATATTAGTTTTTTTTGAGGTACCTGCATGCTGTGTTCCAGTTTGGTTGCACCAATCAGATTGGTGTAGATTGGTAGATTTAAATGTAGGTTGGTGCCATTGAATGCACGTTTACATTTTTACCAACAGTGCACGACTGTTAACCTTTCTCCACACCCTTTCCAAAGCATAATATTTATTGTTTTTTTGATGATGATCATTCTGCCAGATATGAGGTGATATCTTACTGTGTTTTAAATTTGCATTTCCCAGGAAATTAGTGCTGTTGAGAATCTTCATATTTGGTGTTTCCATGTCTTCTTTGGAGAAATGTCTATATAGGTACTTTGGCTGTTTTTTAAGTTAAATTTTTTATACTGAGTTATAGGTTTTTTCCTACAAAATTTGGCTTGAATATTAACCCCATTGGATATACCATTTGCAAATATCTTCTTTCATTCAGTAGTTTGCCTTTTCATTTTGTTGTGGTTTCCTTTGTTGTGCAAGACGTTTTAGTTTGAGGTAATTCTATTGGTTTATTTTTGCTTTTATTTCTCTTGCCTGAGCAAACAAATCCAAAAAAAAAAAGACAGATGTCAAAGACCATTGTGCTTATATTTTCTTCTAGGAGTTTTATGGTTTAGGTCTTACATTAGGTCCTTAATCCAATTTTGAGTTTATTTCATATATAAGAAAATGGTCTAGTCTGATTCTTTTGCAAGTGGCTGTCCCGTTTTCCCAGAAATATTTATGGAGGAAGCTGTCTACTCCACTTTATATTTTTGCCTCCTTTGTTTTGGATTAACTTACTACTTAAGAGTGGTTTATTTATAGGTTCTCTAATCTCTTCCATTGATCTTTGTGTCTTTTGTTTCCTTTTTATCAGGAAAAGGGAAAAGGAACTTGCTCAGTCGTGTCTGACTCTTCGCGACCCCATGGACTGCAGCCTACCAGGCTCCTCCGTCCATGCGACTTGCCAGGCAAGAGTACTGGAGTGGGGTGCCATTGCCTTCTCCAGGAGTACAGTGTTTTATAGTGCAGCTTGTAATCAGTGATCGTGATATCTTCAGTTTTGTTCTTTCTCAAGATGACTTTGGCTATTTGGGATCTTTTGTGGTTCCATACAAATTTTAAGGTTTTTTTTTCTACTTCCATGAAAAATGCCCTGGCATGTTGATAGGGGCTGCATTTAATCCCTGGACTGTTTTGGGTCATATGAACATTTTAGTAGTAGTAATTCTTCCAGTTTATAAGCCAAGTAAATCTTTTACTTGTGTTATCTTCAGTTACTTTCATCACTGTTTTATAATTTTTAGAGTATGGATCTTTCACCTCCTTGGTTAAGTTTATTCCCAGGTATTTTATTCTCTTTAGATGCAATCGTCAATGGGATTATTTTAAAATTTTCTTTCTAATAGATCATTGTTAACATATAGAAACACTATAGATTTCTGAATATTAATTTTACACGCTGTAACTTTGCTGAATTCATGTATTAGTTTTAGTAGATTTTTGGGTGTTTACATGTAGTATTGAGTCTTCTGTAAACACTAACCATTTTACTTCATTTTCAATTTGGATGCTTCTTATATTTTTCTTGTCTGAATGCTGTGATTAGGGTTTCCAATATCATGTTAATAAAAGCGGCAAGGGTGGTCATCTTTTCTTGCTCTTGTTTTTAGAGAAAAGTCTCAGCTTTTCACTATTGAGTGTGATGTTGGGTATGGGTTTGTTATAAATGGCCTTCATTATGTGGAGATATGTTCTCTTTATACCCACTTCAATAACATTTTTTTTAAACCATGAATATATGTTGAATATTGCTGAACATTTTTTCTGTGTCTATTGAGATGATTATGTGATTTCTCCTTCCTTTCATTAATATAGGTTAACATAATGTATCTCATTAATTGATTTGCAAATGTTGGGCCATCCTTGTAAACTTGGAATAAATCCAACTTGATCGCGCTGTTCGATTCTTCTCCTATTGTTTTTGAAACCTCTGTTTTATGTATTTTCTCTCTGATCTTTATTATTTCCTTTCTTCTGCTGACTCTGGGATTTCTTTGTTCTTCTTTTTCTAATTCTTTCTGTCTCTAATCAGAAAAGATGCTTGGTATGGTTTAGATCTACGGCCTGTCTTCATGTTGTGGCTGGGCCATGCTTACCGCAAATGTGCTAGTGTGGACTGGCCGTGTTGCGGAGGCCTCTAAGGCTTGGCACCAGTCATTGTTGGTGCTGTGCTGTTTACAGGCGGCCCCTGGGATCAAAGCTGCTTTCAGATGGCGCTGCCAGCGAAGGGTGACTGTCAAGACTGGCAGGGCAGGGGTCTGCTCTGAAGGGGCTCTATTTTGCTAACTGAGGGTATCCACCAGGTAAGATGAAACAGTGGCCTGCTTTGGAGGGACTCTGGTATTGGTCAGAAATGCCTGCTGGGACTGGTGGGGTGAGAGGCCACATTGGAGGGAGTCTGGTGCCAACTTAGTCTGGTCACTGGGTATGAGGGGAGCAGTGGTCTACTCTCGAGGGTCTCCAGTGCTGGCTGATGATGTCTGCTGGAACTGGGAGGGTGGCAGGCTGCTTTGGAGGGGCTCTGGTGTAGCTCTGGAGTGGCTGCAGTTCTGGTGGGGCTTCACAGCTGGCTGAAGATGTCTGTTGGGGTTGGCAGGGTTGGGGTGCTGCTTTGAAGATTGCCAGATGTGTTGGGTCCATAGGTGAACCCAGGGTGGGACAAGCAGTGCAAGTGAGTTAAAAGGCAAGAGTCAGAAATGGTGCCCGTTAGTGCTGGACCAGCTAAGTAGAGGGTGAGCTATAAGAAAACTGCCATCAAAGTGGCACCTGCCAGCCTCTCTACACCCCCAGAAGTTCCATGATCCCTGCTGCTCTGGCACCTGAAAATTAGTCAACGAGTCTCCTCAAGGTAAGAAATTTTGAAACATCTGCCTTGGTGCTGACATTCCGAGGGAACAAATTTTGGTGAGCTTTCTTGAAGAGTAGTGTCTCAGCTTCCCACAGCCCTCTGGCTCTCCCAGGCGTCAAGCTCCCTGGCTTTCAAAGCCAGATGGTATGGGAGCTTGTCTTCCTGGTGCAGGTCTCCTGGGCTCGGGGGCCTTGGTGTGTTCAGAGCCCTCAGGTAAGACTCCCGGGCTGTGATATCCTTCCCACCGATGGGTTAGACCCCCAGGACTGTTGCCAACCAGACTGCACTTCTGTTCCTCCTATCCTTCTCCATGTGGCTTTTCCTTTTATCTTTAGCTGTGGAAAACCTTTTCTGCTAGTCTCCAGGTCATTCTCAGAGAGAGCTTCTGTATACATAGCTGTCATTTGGTGTGTCCCTGGGAGGAGGCAAGTCCAAGATCATCTTACTCAGCTTTCTGTCCCAACTTCCTGAGTTCAGCATTTTTAGATTTTACATATAAGTGATATACAGTATTTTTCTTTCTTTGTCTGACTTATTTCACTTAGCATAATGTCCTCAAGTTTCACCCATGTTGTTGGAAATGGCAGGATTTCGTTCTTCCCCATGACAGAATAATACTCACTCCTATGTATGTGTGTGGGTGTATGTGTGTGGATACATGTATATATAGCTTGAGGTTGTTTTATAATAAGGCACGTGATAAAGCATGTAAATAAAAATCTTCAGTGCTTTTTTGATACATCTTAAGCATGCAATCACTGGACTATTCTAATTAGTATATCAAGTGACTTTCCTAATAATTGTGTTTTCTTGCCCTGGATTCTGATACTCATTTATGGTCCTGCCTTCTTGTCCAGATGCAGCGATTTTGTTCCTGTGTCCTTGTTGGCCCCTTTCTAGCCTTCCTGACTTGCTCTTAATCCTGCCTGATATTGAAGTGCTTCCTGGCCCTGATCTTGCTGCTGTTTCATGCTCTGGCCTCTTGGCGCCTGCTAGTCCATCGGCCACAATGCCCTCTGCCCGCTGTGTGCCCTGGCTCCTACTCCCCTTCTGTCAGGAAGGACTCATTCACCCTCTTTGGTGGAGCCCCTCAGGGTGCCCTCTGCCTTTCGGCATATTATGCTTCTTGTGCAGCTCACTGTCTAGTAGGCAGGCTTTAGTCCACCATCTTTCACTGTCTGAAAAGAAGCAACTGAATAGAACAGAATGCTATTGTTTATCCCGGAGTCCATGGATTCTGCCCCTGACTATGCTAGAGGCAGGGTGACTCCCATCTCCTGGGATCTGAAGCAGTTCCTGGGGGGAGGAGGGTGTATGGAACAGTGGGATGTAGGAGGGCCAGGGAATATGGGGCCTTGAGGTTCCTGTCCACATTCTGCCCATCACTTGCTATGAGTTTTAGGGCCACCACTTTCCCTTTCTATGAGAATGGCCCCTCTCTCTTTCATCTTCTCTTTCATGGACAGTTCAGTTCAGTTCAGTTGCTCAGTCATGTCCAACTCTTTGCAACCCCATGGACTGCAGCATGCCAGGCCTCCCTGTCCATCACCAACTCCTGAAGTTTATTCAAACTCATGTCCATTGAGTTGGTGATGTCATCCAACCATCTCATCCTCTGTCATCCCCTTCTCTTGCCTTCAGTCTTTCCCAGCATCAGGGTCTTTTTCCAATGAGTCAGCTCTTTGCATCAGGTGGCTAGAGTATTCCATGGACAGGGAAAGCCCAAAAACTCTCCTCAGTAAAGGTCATTTGAAAGAGCAGAACCCTAAAAATTTTGGCTGTTCTGAGATTCCTTTGGGGTAGATTTTGTGGAAAGACACAGCAAAAGTCAGAGAAGCTTGTGAGAAGTTTATTTTAAAGGCTAAAGTTAGCTAGTTGACCCCAACCAGCTTTCCTTGGAGGAAATCCCCTGCTGGCAGGGTTGGGATGTGCAGAGACAACGGCTTCCATTTAGATCAGACTATGGTAGGCTCTTAGTGATAGAAAAGCGATTTGCTTTAATAGGTATCACTGCCCAGTCATCCGGGCAGATATTTAGTTGACGAATAACATCAACCACTGCTGTTACTCTTACAGTACCTGAAAGAGACAAGGCAGGACAAAGGTCATCTCTGATAACACTCCAACCCCAATGCCTTGACTTTTCTGCCATCACCAGGAATTTCCCCACTGGGATTCAGTTTCCCCAAGTCATTTACAAATATAGGTCTCTTATTAACTTTTCTCCCAAACCTTTCACCTTTCAAGTTGGGCAGAGTCCCCACATTCTCTCCGCCCCTTCTTCCCTCCCTTCCTCTCTGCCCTTCCCCATGGAGGTTCTGATCCAGGTCTGGAGCTATGGTTGTGTTTTTTCCCCTTCCCGGAGGATAGTTCTTCCCTTGGTCATCTCCTGTACTTACTGTTGGTTTGCAAATCCCAGAAGAATCTCCTTGGGGCATTGTTACAGAGGCAGGAGGTGAATTTATAATTAAAATTGCCTTCAATCGGAATGTTGCTTAGAAGATAACATTTAATCTGGGGAGAGAGGACCCAGTGTTAGCTTGAGGATAGAAAAGTGAAAGACAAGAAAGGGTGGCAGGGAAGGAGGAAGATCTACTCAGTGATTGAAAAGCAGGGGTGGGTGTGGGTCAGAGGCAGGAGGAGGGAACTATGCGCTGTCCTCTTGGTCAGAAGTTCTTCTGTCCTCACGTCCTCGAGTTCCTGCTTTAGCAGCGCGGGTCTAGGGCTTGGGAGGAAAGAGGTAAGTGAGTCCACAGGGCTGGGATCAGTCATCTTGGGGCAGTTGGTCATCTGGGGAGCAGGCTTGCCTTGCTTCCCTAGTCAAGGCTGTCCGAATTGGGCTGTGACCACAGCTTGGCTGCTTGGGCATGGAAGTCAATGCCAGGCCCTGTTGCCAGACTGTGGCTGAGCCCCAGCTGTGTTCCTCTAACTCTGTGACTCTTGGTACTTAGTGGCCTTTCATAATGAGGGTGATGTGTCTCACTCTTGTTTTCCTCAATTGTGAGGTGAAAGCAATTACTCACCAACCCTGGCTGCTACGTGCTCCTGCTGCTAAGTCGCTTCAGTTGTGTCCAGCTCTGTGTGACCCCATAGACGGCAGCCCACCAGGGTCCTCTGTCCCTGGAATTCTCCAGGCAAGAACGCTGGAGTGGGTTGCCCTTTCCTTCTCCAATGCATGAAAGTGAAAAGTGAAAGTCAAGTCGCTCAGTTGTGTCCAACTCTTCACAGCCCCATGGACTGCAGCCTACCAGGCTCCTCCATGCATGGGATTTTCCAGGCAAGAGTACTGGAGTGGGGTGCCATTGCCTTCTCCTAGCAATGGGTTCCAAATGAGATTGAGATCTTGAAGTTAGTTTTCCTTTTCTTTTTCAAATCGAGAGCACTTTACAACTTAAGCTCCCAGAGTACACGGGCTTCCTTGGTGGCTCAGTGATAAACAATTCTCCTGCTAATGCAGAATGGGTTCTGTCTCTGGGCCAGGAAGACCCCACATCCCACAGGGCAAACTAAGCCCATGCAGCATAGCTCTTGAGCCTGCGGCTCTACAGCCCATTCTCCCCAACAAGAGAATTCACTGCAACGAGAAGCCCTTTCCCTGCAACTGGAGCATAGTGCCTGCTCACTGCAACTAGAGAAAAGCCACACAAGGAAGACCCAGCACAGCCAAAATTAAGAAGAAGCTAAATAAATGAAGATCCCAGAGTACAGCATATGTAAGTTTCAGTGGAGTCAAGAACCTTCTGTCTAGTTAGTGTTCAGCACGGGGGTTTTATTCTGGGGTCCATAAACCCAGAAAGGTCTGAAGATAATATTCAGTGAGTCTGTGTATTCAGGTGGAAAGAGGTTTTATCTTTTTTTTACTAGACTCTCATTGAAACTGAGCACTTCTGTTGCAAAGATCATCAGTAATCCATGGTGGTATTAGCAGTATGCGTGATCTTATCAAGAAGAGAGACATAGATATGTTTGCACTACATTATAATTTTAGAGATCTTGAAATATTGTCTCCTCATCACTGCCTTTGTGCTCTATTGGACTGATATGCATGGTCATGGCTGGGGCCATCAGCCTGTTTCCTGCAGCTTCTCCAGGTAGCTGGCAGCTTTGTGCTGAATGGCCTGTCAGCCCCCAAACAGTGAATTCAAATGTTCTTACCCTTGGGATTTTACTCAGAATACTTTGGACATCCTGGTGTTTCTATAGCGAAATCTACCCTCACCTTGTTTAGTTTTCTATTATATTTACAACAATATATCTTCATCTATCCCCCTTCACGGATCACAGCATTGTCATGGCAAAGAGTCTTGTGTAACTCAAGGAAGCTATGAACCACACTGTACAGGGCCACCCAAAATGGATGGGTCATAGGGGAGAGTTCTGACAAAACGTGGTCCACTGGAGCAGGGAATGGCAATCCACTCCCTGTATACTTGTAAAGTATACTTGCTCTGAGAACCCCATGAATATTGTGAAAAGGCAAAATGATATGGCACCAGAAGATGAGCCCCCAAGGTTGGACGATGTCCAATATGCTACTGGGGAAGAGCAGAGAAATAGCTCCAGAAAGAATGAAGAGGCTAGGCCAAAGCAGAAATGACACTCAGTTGTAGACGTGTCTGGTGGTGAAAGTAAAGACTGATGCTATTAAGAACTTCACTGCATAGGAACCTGGAATGTTAGGTTCATGAATCAAGGCAAATTAGACATGATCAGTCAGGAGATGGCCTGAGTGAACCTTGACATCTTAGAAATCAGTGAACTAAGATAGATAGGAATGAGTGAATTTAATTCAGATGACCGTTTTATCTCCTACTATGGGCAAGAAAACCTTAGAAGAAATGGAATAGCCCTCAGAGGCAACAAAAGAATCTGAAATTAGTGCTGGGTGCAATCTCAAAAACAAAGAATGATCTCAGTTCATTTTTAAGGCAGATTATTCAACATCACAGTGATCCAAGTCTATGTCCTAGCCACTAATGCCGAAGAAGCTGAAGTTGAAGAATTCTGTGAAGACCTACAAGACCTTCTAGATCTAACACCAAAAAATTATGTACTTTTCATAACAGGGAATTGGAATGAAAAGGTAGAAAGCCAAGGGTTATTTGGAGTGATAGGCAAGCTTGGCCTTGGAGTACAAAATGAAGCAGGGCAGAGACAGAATACACTGATCATAACAAATACCCTTTTCCAACAACACAAGAGACAACTCTACACATGGACATCACCAGATGGTCAATACTGAAATCAGATTGATTATAAGCTTTGCAGCTGAAGATGGAGAAGCTCTATACAGTCAGCAAAAACAAGACCTAGAGCTGACTGTAGCTCAGATCATGAGCTCCCTGTTGCAAAATTCAGGCTTGAATTGAAGAAAGTAGGGAGAAACAAGAGACAATTCAGGTATGATCTAAATGAAACCCCTTATGATTATACAGTGGAGGTGATGAATAGATTTATGGGATTAAATATGATAGCAGAGTGCCTGAAAAACTATGGACAGAGATTCATAACATCTTATAGGAGGTGGTGATGAAAACCATCCATAAGAAAAAGAAATGCAAGAATGCAACATGGTTGTCTGAGGATGCTTTACAAATAGCTGAAAAAATAAGAGAAGCGAAAAGCAAAGGAGAAAGGGAAAGATATGCCCAACTGAATGCAGAGTTCCAGAGAATAACAAGGAACAATAAGAAAGGCTTCTTAAGTGAACAATGTAAAGAAATAGAGGAAAACAACAGATTAGAAAAGACAAGAGATCTCTTCAAGAAATTGGACATATCAAGGTAATATTTCATGCAAAGATGGACATGATAAAGGATAGAAATAGTAAGGACTAACAGAAGCAGAAGAGATTAAGAAGAGGTGGCAAGAATACACAGAAAACTGTACAAAAAGGTCTAATAACTTGATAACCATGATAGTGTGGTCACTCACCTGGAGACGGATACCCTGGAGGGTGAAGTCAAGCAGGCCTTAGGAATTATTAGAGTGAACAAAGCTAGTGGAAGTGATGGAATTCCAGCTGATCCATTTAAAATCCTAAAAGATGATGCTGTTCAAGTGTTGCACTCAGTATGTCAGCAACTTTGGAAAACTCTACAGTGGCCACAGGACTGGAAAAGAATAGTTTTCATTCCAATCCTAAAAATGGGCAATTCAAAAGAATGTTCAAACTACAGTACAATTGCAGTCATTTCATATGCTAGCAAAGTAATATGCAAAATTCTTCAAGCTGGGCTTCAGTAGTATGTGAACTGAGAAATTCCAGATGTACAAGCTTTGTTTAGAAAAGGCAGAAGAGCCAGACATCAAATTGCCACCATTTGCTGTATCATAGAAAAGCAAGGGAATTCCAGGAAAACGTCTACTTCTGCTTCATTGACTACACAAAAGCCTTTGACTGTGGATCAAAACAAATTGTGGAAAATTCTCAAAGAGATGGAAATACCAGGTCATTTAACCTGTCTCCTGAGAGACAAGAAGCAACAGTTAGAACTGAACATGGAACAACAAACTGGTTCAAAATTGGGAGAGGAGTACATTAAGGCTATATATTGCCACTCTGCTTATTTAACATATTTAGCTACATCATGCGAAATGCTGGGCTGAGAAACAACAGAAACAGTGAAGACTTTATTGTCTGGGGTTCCAGAATCACAGCAGATGGTGACTGCAGTCATGAAATTAAAAGATGCTTGCTCCTTGGAAGGAAAACTATGACAAACCTAGACAGCATATTAAAAAGCAGAGATGTTACTTTGATGATAAAGGTCCATATAGTCAAAGCTATGATTTTTCCAGTAATTATGTATGGATGTAAGAGTTGCACCATAAACAAGGCTGAGCACTGAAGAATTGATGCTTTTGAACTGTGGT
Organism: Aepyceros melampus; assembly: GCA_006408695.1. NCBI lineage: Eukaryota > Metazoa > Chordata > Mammalia > Artiodactyla > Bovidae > Aepyceros > Aepyceros melampus. The sequence continues at coordinate 23,833 of SJXQ01008484.1, forward strand.
GTTGGAGAATATCTTGAGAGTCCCTTGGACTGCAAGGAGATCAACCAGTCAATCTTAAAGGAAATCAATCCTGAATATTCATTGGAAGGACTGATGCTGAAGCTGAAGCTCTAATACTTTGGCCACCTGATGTGAAGATCTGACTCATTAGAAAAGAACCTGATGTTGGGGAAAATTGAAACAAGAGAAGAAGGGGACAACAGAGGATGAGATGGTTGGATGGCATCACCAATTCAGTGGACATGAGTTTAAACAAACTCTGGGAAATGGTGAAGGACAAGGAAGGCCTGGCATGCTGCAGTCCATGGGGTAGCAAAGACTTGGACATGACTGAGTGACCGAACAACACAACAGCAACAAAATGTCATCCAGTCCCATCACTTCATTAAAATAGAAGAGGAAAAAGTGCAAACAGTGACAAATTCTACTTTCTTGGGCTCTAAGATCACTAAGGATGATGACTGCAATTAAAAAATTAAAAGATGGTTGCTCCTTGAAAGAAACACTATGACAAACCTAAACAAATTATTTAAAAGCAGAGACTTCACTTTGCCAACCAACGTCTGTATAGTTAAAGCTATTGTTTTTCCAGTAGTCATATATGGATGTGAGAGTTGGACCAGTCAGTCCTAAAGAAAGTCAACCCTGAATATTCGTTGAGAGGACTGATGGTGAAGCTGAAGCTCCAGTACTTTGGCCACCTGATGCAAAGAACTGACTCAATGGAAAAGACCTTGATTCTGGGAAAGATCAATGGCAGGAGGAGGAGGGGGCAGCATGGGATGAGACCATTAGATATCATCACCAGCTCAATGGATGTGAGTCCGAGCAAACTCTGGGAGATAGTGAAGGACGGGGAAGCCTGGCATGCTGCAGTTCATGTGGTCACAAAGAGTCAGACATGACTTATGAAGTGAGCAACACCAATCTTTACGAATCAGGATTTTCACTACTTGAATAACCAAAACAAAAAATTCCTAGTCCCTTGGATGTCCAAAAAAACAGCTGTGATTTGTTGCCAAATGGTAGTGAACAGTTGAAGGTCTTTACTCAAGCTTCACGATGAAGCCACCATATAATATAATCTCTAGAAAATAAAATGTAACTTGTTTATATTTAAGTATGTTGCTTTTCAGCTAGTGTGCCCATAAAGAAACATACATATATAGCTGTATCACAAGTTTACTTTTTAAATAATTTTATCATTTTTCTTTATTATGTCTGTTCTCCTTTGTAATCAGTGCATTTTATTTACAAATTTAGAGCAATTTTCTGGTAAGAGTTCCAAGACCAGCAAAATGGTCCAGAGCACAAATGTTTAAGCACTTGGTTAACCCTACGTTTTCTTCAACATTAAATTATTATATGGTGTTTATATTCAAACACATGATTGAGGATATAATCTATTCCATTTTAAAAATATTTATCTGTATTTATTTATTTATTTGGCTACCCTAGATCTAAGGTGTGGCACAAGGGATCTATTGTTGCAGCATGTAGAATCTAGTTCCCTGATCAGGTCCCCTGCCTTGGAAGCACAGAGTTTTAGCCATTGAACCCCCAGGGAAATCCCAACCTATTCTATACTTGTCTTTATGAGTTTTAATACCTCACTTGATCAAGAATTTAGCTACATAAACATTATAATTAGTAGAAAATGAATATTAGGTTCTAGAAACATCACACCTATACAATTATATTTTTTCCAAAGTTTTAAAAATATGAAGGTGTATTCATAGTTATACATTTATTTCATGCTTGCATGCTAAGTCGCTCAGTTATGTCTGACACTTTGTGACCCGCCCCTCCCATGGACTGTAACCCACCAGGCTCCTCTGTTCATGAGATTCTCCAGGCAAGAATACTGAAGTGGGTTGCCATTTCCTTCTCCAGGGGATCTTCCTGACCCAGGAATTGAACCTTCATCTCTTATGTCTCCTGCACTGGCAGGCAGGTTCTTTGTTGCTAGCACCACTTGGAAAGCTCACGTTTATTTTATAGTTATACATAAATTCTTTCTATAATTTACAGTATCATTCATTCCATGGAGTTCTTTGTCTTTGACTTGTATTTGGTTAGGTTTTTAAAGTTTGCTTTATTTTATTGTACTAGCATTGTTCTTAAAACAATTTTATTAGTCAGCAGCAAAAAATTATATCAGGTGTCAAACTGTTGATTAAAGACACTTTTTTTTTTAACACCTGTTACATTCTCAGGGTTGGAAATGGACTTTCATAATCTATCACCACTAGAAATTACCATTATCACAAAACTTTTATGCCCATCTTCACATTTTTTTTAATCTGTGCTTTTGATAAAACACAAAATTGAAAAATTATGACGCACTCTCCCTCTCACCTCTAATTAGTATACATAGTTCATATTATTGGATTGTAAACAGAAAAATTGGATAAAGCAGCTGTATTACTCTTGCTCAATGATCAGTAATTTCTTCTCCTATAGGTGTGGAGCCATTTCTAGAATTCAGTTTAATGAATAACAATCCTCACACTCCCAACTTTGTTTTCTATTTAGTCCCTGTCCTTAAAGTCTCTGGTGGCTCAGAAGGTAAAGAATCTGCCTGCAATGTGGGAGACCCATGTTCGATCCCTGGGTCAGAAAGATCCCCTGGAGAAGGGAATGGCAACCCACTCCAGCATTCTTGCCTGGAGAATCCCATGGACAGAGGAGCCTGGTGGGCTACAGTCCATGGGGTCGCAAGGAGTCAGACACAACTGAGAGACTAACACTTTCACTTTCAAATCTAATTTGAATTCCAAAGCTGTCAGAAGGTACCTGTGCTTCTTGAGAGAGGTCTTTCTGGAATGAGATAGGGTAGATACATGGATCTTGGCCCTTGAACAGAGGTGGCTAACAAGAGATGTGCGTGCATGCAGTTGCTTGGTTTGTCTGACTCTCTGCGACCCCATGAACTGTAGCCTATCAGGCTCCTCTGTCTATGGAATTTTTCAGGCAAGAATACTGGAGTGGGTTGCCATTTCCTCCTCCAGGGGGATCTTCCCAACACAGGGATGGAACCCGCATCTCCTGTGTCTCCTTCTTTACTGCTACTGCTAAGTCACTTCAGTCGTGTCCGACTCTGTGCGACCCATAGACGGCAGCCCACCAGGCTCCCCCATCCCTGGGATTCTCCAGGCAAGAACACTGGAGTGGGTTGCCATTTCTTTCTCCAATGCATGAAAGTGAAAAGTGAAAGTGAAGTCGCTCAGTTGTATCCGACTCTTAGCGACCCCATGGACTGCAGCCTACCAGGCTCCTCCATCCATGGGATTTTCCAGGCAAGAGTACTGGAGTGGGGTGCCATTGCCTTCTCCTGCATTACAGGTGGATTCTTTACCTGCTGAACATTGGGGAAGCCCCTAGAAAGGGAGGGTCGTGCTTTCGTGACAACACCAGAGGAGACTGTCAGTGAGGTGGAGAGGACACACTCTTCCTGGGGTGGGAGGGGAAGTTCTGTGGGTTCAACCTGCACAGGTCCTTTCCACGGGACCCAGAGCAGTCAGACACGAGGAGGCCTAATGCACGTTATCCTTGTAGATCCCTGGTCTAGATCCTCCCTCTCACCACTGCTGAACTGGGGGAAAGGGAGGAGAAGGGTGCTCTTTCCTTATCAGAGAGAAGAGGTTGGAACAACAGTCAACTTCTGACAAAAGAGCAGACAAAGCCAAAGAGCAGAAGAGCGAGCAGAAAGCAGACTCTGTTCAGGTCTTCCTGGGGAGGAGAGTTCACAACCTGCGCATTGTTGGCCCCACGTCTCGTTTCCTCACTTGCCTCAACCTCCCGGATGGGGTTGTGGGTTTTCCTTCTGAGGCTCTCCACGCTCCTGTCCTTCATCTCAAACGGCCATACCCAGGACCTGGGGAGGGACTCTCACCCATCCTCCCCCACCTCTCACACGTTTTTCTCTCTCCCCTCTTAGCTGTGCTTCTCCCACTGGTCATGCCTTCTCTCTCTTCCCTCCCACACTTTCTGGATTGGGGAGGGTCCCTTCATTCTTAAAATGACAGTTGTCATCTGCCCTGAGGCCCCATGATTATTCTGAGGCTCAAGTATCTATATGAGCATTGGCAGCAGGAGGGTGTTATCAATTACATTATGTTATCAATTACATATGCAATATTGGCGTCAGAGCTTGATATAACCGTATTTGTAATTAGGAGTCAGACTTTTCCCAGGGTGGGTCTCTACTTACCACCATGCATTCCTTTAGATCTGTTGAAACTTGTAGCACCACAGTGGCCTCTTCACTCGCGTCTACTTGCAGCATCTGCAGGTCCATTGTCATCAACTGAGGATGGGTTCTGGGAAGAGAGAAGCAGGTCTGAGATCAGAAATCAACCCACGAGAGACGGGGCTTGCGGTTAGCAAGACGAAGGGAACCAAGAAGGTGCAGACGAAGGAGATGATGAGAGCAGGATCAATCACTCAGCATCTGAGTCTCCTGAGAACTTTTGATTTGGGGTTGTTTTGTACAGATTAGGTGTGCTTACTAAAGCAACTTGAATTCTTTATTTTAAAGCTGAGCCTCTTCTTTCCTTCCGGTGGTCATCCTAGTTTGCCCCAAAGCAAGGAACTGCCTGGGATGAGGGGATTTCTAGTGCTAAAAACAGGAAATTCCTGAGCAAACTGGGCTGGGTGGTTACCTTAGTTAGCACAGCTTATTTCAACAATTTGCCATGCCTCAGGGCTGAATAGAGTGGCATCTATATCTGAACTTGTCCTCACCCAGTGTTTCTTGGTGCCTCCACATTATATCAGCTTCTCAAAATCCTGAGTGGTTTTTTCCAGGATAGGACACCTGGTCGCACTACAGAGATCACCACCAGAATCATAATCCAGAAACCCAGCATCCCAAACTCTCTTCCTGGAGAGAAAGCTTCCGAGATTTGCTGAGTGATTCTGTTCCTCCCCAGTCCCTGGCTCCATTTCCTGCTTAAATCCATTCTGCTTACCTAGTTTCTTGCTTCTGTCAAACGTGGGCCCTCAGTGAACTAGCTTCTAAACCTGCGCTTCCTGATATCAGTGTTTGTGGGGGCAAGTGGTCCTTGTCTTCATCTTTGGTCTTGAGAATAGGGAGAATGTCTAAGTTGCTGAGTCAGCGCAGTCTCATACCACAGGGCCAAGGATCTGTGACACACCCTCTAATCCTTTCCTGAGTCCTGCCCAAAGCTATTGTTGTCCTTCCTAAAGCTATTGTTGGAACTCTCTGACCTGCTTCATCTTCTCTTCTAGGAGGGAAGGTACGAGAAGGTGGGGTTTTCTGAGCAGAATTCTAACAAAGGTATTGACTATGAACAGGATGTGGATCAGAGCTTTGGCTCAGAGGTAAAGAATCCACCTTCCATGCAGGAGATTCAGGTTCAGTGCCTGAGTAGGGGAAGATCCCCTGGAGAAGGAAGTGGCAATCCACTTCTGTATTCTTGCCTGGGAAATCCCATGGACAGAGGAGGCTGGCGGGCGCAAAAGAGACATACACAACCTAGCAACTAAACAATAACAACAATTACTTACAGCCTATTTGAACATCGGGAGCCTTATTTCCATGGGCAACCTAGAAGCACCCAGTGGAAATGTAAGGGAAATTGATGACACTCCCTAAGAGGGAAAAAGTGGAGCTAGGCATGAGGTTCATGAGAGTTCCTGGGACTAGAGTTCTGGGAAGTTGAAAAAGTTTTCAGGAACAGATATGCAGATTTCTAGAGTAGGACTGGAGGAGCCCCCTCCCCACCCAATTTTTTGTTTGTTTGTTTTTAATGAGGAGGAGAAAGTCTTGGCTCACGTGTCTTCCTGAGCTTTGGTGGTCCCCAGCTGCAGGCAAAGAATCAGAAGCAGGGCAGCAGGGCTGGCCCTGAGCAGGAGATGGAGAGAGTACATGCTGAATGAGACAGAATGTGATGTCCTAGAGAAGTAGGATCCCAGGTGCTCAGCACAGTCTTTATACGCAGATCAAGGAAGTGGAGAGCTGCCAAGCAGATCCATGTTGTCAATCATACATTTATCCTCCCCACTCATGATCTTTCCTTGTTGAGCTGAAGTTTGTTTTTCTATGGAAAAAGTCAACATTCAGCTTGAGTGTTAAGAGTCTGGGAGAGGAATTAGATTACCCTTCCTCATTTTCTCACTATTAGAGTTTCTCAGAATGGCCAGGACCTCAAAGATATACCAAACTTTCCCTAGTTGACAGAAATGATTTCTTTCTCCTCATCCTTCCCTGCCTGTCTGTCCTGCTCTACATGGTCTTAGCTTCAGTCACTGCTCCGATAGTCTCTGGAGCCAGAGAATCCAGCTATGGGAGCAGATTTCAGATCTCAGTCTGTGGCACATTTACTTGATCCCCTTATTAAGTTCAACAGGACATGTTCAAATCCTTTCTTCAGAAACTAAGGTGATCAAGGTCTCCCCAAGGGCCACCAAAAATCATGTGGTGGAGGGAACTAGAGATGGGCTGCTCTGGATGATGGAAAATTGAGGTCACAACACTGGGTTACTTGAAGATGTTTGTGATTATAGAGTCCTTCTTAACTTCAGGGTTAATGATACGTCCTATAGATGCCCAAGATCCCCAGCTGCCCCAGAGTCCCCAGTGCAGACAATTTCTGTACATAGCTGGCATCCCTAAATCAGACATCTCAGCACTGAAGAGTCTGCTTATTTCACCATTGAGGTGGCCACATTTTTACTGCTGTATTACAGCATGAGGCACATAGGAAGACCCACAATGGGAAGGATCGTCTCCCTTAGAATAGAACCCAAACAGTGTCCAGAGATTGCTCTGGCAGGAATGAAAGATTCTCTCCCTGGGATGAGAGGGAAGCTGGCTCTTGATGGCCCTGGCATTGTGATAGTTTTTATTCAGTTAAAGCTATTCCTTTACCTATAATGTCATGACATTGTGGAATTTGTTCCTATCCTTTGCATGACAGATGGCAGTATGGTAAGACTTTCCCTGGCATGAAGGTGAAAACCAGGGTTCTGAGAGTTGCCTATGCATATCTCTAGAGCCAGAATTCAGATTTAAAGTCCAGGTGTATGCCTCTGTTTCTGAATATATCTTTGTGGATTGCTCTGCCTGCTTATTGTACTCCTGCATTTCCCTACTCATTCCTCTGAACTTGACATTACTCATGTCATTCCTCACTTGTAACTCCAGCTATTACTGTGGTCACATGCTTTCTTCTTGTTTCCACTCTGTGTACTCAAGAACAATGCTTTCATTCCACCTCGCCCTGGTCATGGTGACCCTCCTTCAACATTGTAATTTTCTGTATATCTGCATTCTTTCAACATTCTTCAACAATGTAATTTTCTTTGCACCTGCTCCTTCTCTTACTTGCTTGTATAAATTTCATCAGAGGGACCTGCTAGCTGAGATCAAAGAAGAATCAAGACAAAAGAATCTAGAAAGTGTCCATTCTCTTCCATGGGAAAACCAGGAAGAACTCCCTGCTGAGGTTTAACTCCCTTTGAAGGCATAGTTGCATTGTTGAGGACCTACCTCTAGCATATTTCCAACAACGCAGTTTTCCAAAAGGGACAGCTGATGAATTAAGAGAACCTATTGACTCTGTGTTCTCCCATTGGCCGGCGTGAATGTGTGCGTGTGTCCTCAGTCGTGTCTGACTCTGGGACCCCAGGGACTTTAGTAGCCCACCAGGCTCCTCTGTCCATGGAATTTTCCAGGCGAGAATACTGGAGTGGGTTGCCATAGGAAACTACAATATTTAGAACCTTCGGTGCACATGATGTATTGTGCAGGTCATGGCTAATTTGATGGTTTATTTTGTATGTCAGTTTGGCTAGACCAAAGTACCTAGTTTCGGGTTAAGTACAAGTATCGATGTCACGGTGAAGCCTTATTTTTATTTTTATTTAAACTTCTCATTTTATACTGGAGTAGAGCTGATTATCAGTGCTATAATTTCAGGTGCCCAGCAAAGCGCCAGCACGTGCACGCATCTCTTCTCCCCTAAACGCCCCTGCACCCAGGCCGCCACGTGACATCGGGCAGAGTGCCCGGTGCTGCACAGCAGGCCCCTGGTGGCTAGCCACTTAAAATAGAGCAGTGTGTACATGCTGATCCCACACTCCCTATCTCTTCCCTCTTCCTCCCGTAACCATAGGCTCCTTCTCTAAGTATGTGAGTCTGTTTCTGTTTTGTAAGTTCCTTTGTATCATTTCTTTTTAGATTCTGTGTGTGAGGATACCATACGATATTTCTCTTTCTCTGACTTACTGTGAAGCTATTTTTAAATCAATAGACATTGAGTAAAGCTAATTACACTCCATAACGCGGGCAGGTCTCATCCAATCAGATGAAAGCCTTAAGAGAAGGGACTAAGCCCACCCAAGGAAGAGGAGATTTTACCTCTAGAATGCCTTCAGACCGGATCTGCGACATCAGCTCTTTCCTGGGTCTTCAGTGTGCTGACCTGCAGCACAGATTTCAAACTGGCCCGTCTCTGCAATTACATGAATCAAATTCTTAAACAAACAAACAAACAAACAAACAAAACTCTTTCTGTCTCTCTCAGACATATACACACCCACACACACCCACACCCCCCCAATGCAGCCACACACACCCCAGACACATCCCAAAACCCACCCACACCACACACCCACACCCAC
>SJXQ01008484.1:33530-80210 GCA_006408695.1 Aepyceros melampus
GCCCAACACATACCCTCCCACAGACACCTCAACACACTCACCCCCGCCACACACCTCCCCTCCCAACAACCAGTCCCCTCTCCCCAACACACACCCTACTGGTTCTGTTTCTCTTTTGAGAATCCTAATACAGACTGTGTTTGGAAAGGGATAGTACAGATTGAAAGTGCTGGGATTCATGTTGGTTATAAGTATATTTTGAAACTGTGGGGTAAAATTGCTTTCTGAGCTCAGGGTAGAGTGGCATTTCACCTGGGAAGGCCAGATGAGAAGTGAAGATACACTACTGAGAGGGGTTGTGCTGAGTTCTCAGTGCCATTTCACTGGGCTTCAGGATGTTTCAGTGTAACTTTATCATGTGGGGAAGTCCTGGGATGTAAGACAGATTATTGCCTGTTGAACATAATTTTTAAAGGTACTGCACAATGATATTTACCTCTATTTTAGTATAAAATTATTATTTTTAAAGTGATGGTCACATGGGATTTCCCTGGAACTCCAGTGGCTAAGACTTCACACTCCCATTTCAGGGGACCCGGTTCAATCCCTCATCAAGGAACTAGATCCCACATGCTGCAACTAAGAGTTCACTTGCCCCAGCTAAAGACCCCGCAGGCCTTAGTGAAGATCAAGGATCCCCTGTGCCTCAACTAAAACTCAGTGCAGTCAAATTAATTCGTTGTTGTTCAGTCGCTCAGTCATGTCTGACTCTTTGCAAGTGACTCTGTTGACTACACCAGACTTCCCTGTTCATCACCAACTCCTGGAGTCTGCTTAGACTAATGTCTATTTAGTTGGTGATGCCATCTAACCATCTCATCCTCTGTCATCCCCTTCTCTTCCTGCCTTCAATCCTTCCCAGCATCAGGATTTTTTCCAGTGAGTCAGCTCTTTGCATCAGGTGGCCTGAATACTGGAAATTCAGCCTCAGCAGCAGTCCCTCCAATAAATATCCAGGATTGATAACCAATAAAAAAAGAATCCACACTTCCAGTGCAGGGGTGTGGGTTCAATTCCTCACTGGGAACTAAGATTCACATGCTACATTCAGTTCAGTTCAGTTCAGTTCAGTCTCTAAGTCGTGTCCAACTTTTTGTGACCCCATGAATCAAGGACAAGGAGGCCTGGCGTGCTGCGATTCATGGGGTCGCAGAGAGTCGGACACGACTGAGCGACTGAACTGAACTGAACTGGGGAAAGCACTCACTCTGTGCTCCCAAGGAAGCAGTCTCATAAGACAGCCACACACGCTACTCCCTGCAGTTGGGTAAGACAGCACCTTGGCTAGGCCTGTTCACTGCTAACAAGAATAACTAGAAAATGTTGAGGCAAGCACTTCAAAATTCCAAGGGAAAATTGGCTCAAATCTAGACTTCTATATCCAGGTCAGTTTATGATAGGAGCAAAAAAGAGACATTTTTCAGACATGCAGGGCTCAAAAAAGTTTACCAGCTATGAGCTCTTTCTGAAAGAACTCCTCAGAATAAACTCCAGTAAGAGATGAAAAAGAATCCAATTAGCAGAAGTAAGAAGAGATATCTGACTTGACAAGATACAACGTTTAAGAAAAGCTAATGCGACTCTGGGAACTGCTGGGAAAGGAATGCAGGGTGTAACGAGAAGCAAACTATTGTTGTCTTGTTCAGAGGAGACCGTATAATTAAGAAATGCACTCAGTTCAGTTCAGTCGCTCAGTCGTGTCCGACTGCTTGTGACCCCATGAATCGCAGCACGCCAGACCTCCCTGTCCATCACCAACTCCCAGAGTTCACTCAGATTCACGTCCACCGAGTCAATTACACCATCCAGCCATCTCATCCTCTGTCGTCCCCTTCTCCTCCTGCCCCCAATCCCTCCCAGCATCAGAGTCTTTTCCAATGAGTCAACTCTTCGCATGAGGTGGCCAAAGTACTGGAATTTCAGCTTTAGCATCATTCCTTCCAAAGAAATCCCAGGGCTGATCTCCTTCAGAATGGACTGGTTGGATCTCCTTGCAGTCCAAGGGACTCCCAAGAGTCTTCTTCGAAAGCATCAATTCTTCAGCGCTCAGCCTTCTTCACAGTCCAACTCTCACATCCATAAATGACTATTGGAAAAACCATAGCCTTGACTAGACGGACCTTAGTCGGCAAAGAATGTCTCTGCTTTTGAATATGCTATCTGTGTTGCTCATAACTTTTCTTCCAAGGAGTAAGTTCAGCTTCAGGAAATAGAGAGATTCAACTCACTGAGAGATTTATTTTTCTCAGAACAGTTTTGAAGGAGGGAAGTGCCTGGCTCTTGGTCTAGTAGCTTGATGATGTCAGGCTCCAGCCTGTAGGATTCTCTTGGCCCTCACTTTAGCATCTCATGGTTGCAAGGATGCTGGCTGCAGCTTCTAATGGAACAGCCACATTGTAAGTTACAATGAGTAGAATGGATGGTAAGTCTTAATTGTCCTCTTATTAAGGAAGTCAGAGCTTTCTAGTATGTCTTATTGACCATCCCCAGCTCAGAGGGAATGTGGAAAAAAAATATTTAGCTTTTACCAGCTCTACATAGAACAAAGCAAGGGAGAAAAGTTTTGGAATAACAATGACTCTTCTGACCAGAGTGTTTACTCAGAGGCTGAAGATGCTGATTCACTGTAGATGCTGGTAATGAAGGGGACTGGATGTGACACTACAAAATATGCCTCTTTGGCATAAAGACTATTCTGAGCTGAACACAATTAGGAATCAACAAATAAGAGTTCTTTGCCCTTCATTTATCAGCCTACAAGCAAGACATAATTCTCCACTCCCCGTACCATCCTGTATCAAGATGACTCACCAGAGGCAGGAATTCAGTCGCTCAGTTGTGTCCAACTCTTTGAGACGCTATAGACTGTAGCATGCCAGACTTCCCTGTCCATCGCCAACTCCCAGAGCTAGCTCAAACTCATGTCCATCGAGTCAGTGATGCCATCCAACCATCTCATCCTCTGTCGTTCCCCTTTTCCTCCTGCCTTCAATCTTTCCCAGCATCAGGGACTTTTCCAATGAGTCAGTTCTTCACATCACGTAGCCAAAATATTGGAGTTTCAGGTTCAGCATCAGTCCTTTCAATGTATATTCAGGACTGATTTCCTTTAGGATGGACTGGTTGGAGCTCCTTGTAGTCCAAGAAACTCTCAAGGTCTTCTCCAACACCACAGTTCAAAAGCATCAGTTCTTTGGCACTCAGCTTTCTTTAAGGTCCAACTCTCATATCCATACATGACTACTGGAAAAACCATAGCTTTGACTAGATGGACCTTTGTTCGCAAAGTAATGCCTCTGCTTTTTAATATGCTGTCTCTGTTGGTCATAGCTTTTCTTCCAAGGAGCAAGTATATTTTAATTTCATGGCTGCAGTCACCATCTGCAGTGATTTTGGAGTCCAAGAAAATAAAGTCTATCATTGTTTCCATTGTTTTCCCATCTATTTGCCATGAAGTGATGGGACCAGATGCCATAATCTTAGTTCTTTGAATGTTGAGCTCTAAGCCTACTTTTTCACTCTCCTCTTTCACTTTCATCAAGAGGCTTTTTAGTTCCGCTTCACTTTCTGCCATAAGGGTGGTATCATCTGCATATATGAGGTTATTGATATTTCTATCAGCAATCTTGATTCCGATTGCGCTTCATCCAACCTGGCATTTCGCATGATGTACTCTGCATATACTACGCTGCAAAAGTAGGAAGTCAAGAAACACCTGGAGCAACAGGCAAATTTGGGCTTGGAGTACAGACTGAAACAGGGCAAAGGCTTATAGAGTTCTGCCAAGAGAATGCACTGGTCATAGCAAACACCCTCTTCCAACAACACAAGAGAAGACTCTACACATGTACATCACCAGATGGTTGGCACCAAAATCAGACTGATTATATTCTTTGCAGCCAACAATAGAGAAACTCTGTACAGTCAGCAGAAATAAGACTGGGAGCTGACTGTGGCTCAGAGCATGAACTCCTTATTGCCAAATTCAGACTTAAATTAAAGAAAGTGGGGATAACCACTAGAACATTCAGTTCAGTTCACTTCAGTCTCTCAGTCGTGTTCGACTCTTTGTGACCCCATGAATTGCAGCATGCCAGGCCTCCCTGTCTATCACCAACTCCCAGAGTTCACTCAAACTCACATCCGGTCTAGTCAGTGATGCTATCCAGCCATCTCATCCCTGTCATCCCCTTCTCCTCCTGCCCCCAATCCCACCCAGCATCAGGGTCTTTTCCAATGAGTCAACTCTTTGCATGACGTGGCCAAAGTACTGGAGTTTCAGCTTCAGCATCATTCCTTCCAAAGAAATCCCAGGACTGATCTCCTTCAGAATGGACTGGTTGGATCTCCTTGCAGTCCAAGGGACTCTCAAGAGTCTTCTCCAACACCACAGTTCAAAAATATCCATTCTTCGGCGCTCAGCTTTCTTCGCAGTCCAACTCTCACATCCATACATGACTACTGGAGATGTGTATGTGACTACAAAGATGCAAGAATATAGTCCCTGAACTAATTCTTCACATAAGTAGATAAATTTAACTCTAGGACTTCTATTTTGCAGAATGTCATACCCAGAGCTGAATTGTTCAGAATTTTGAGAAGAAGGAGGACAAGGAGGAAAAAGGAGAGAAATTAGTTGCTAAAAGACAAAACTCAGGGATTCTCTGATGGTGTAGCAGTTAAAACTCTGCACTCACAATGCTGGAGGCTCGGGTTCAATGGCTGGTCAGGAAACTAGATCCCACATGCTACAGCTAAAGATGTTTTTATGGCAATGAAGACCTGTGCAGCCAAAATTAATTAATTAATTTAAAAGAAAGACAAAACTGAACTGCAAATCTCTCGATACTTTCACTATTCATCATATATTTTCTGGTGCTCTAAACAAGTGCAGTCCAAACATGTAAGCAACATAATCCTATCTGTAAAAATATATGAGCATGTACCCATTATGTAGGTGTTTTCAATTTAGAAATATACACATGAACTGTTATATGAATATTGTGTAAGAATGTCAATGTCAAATGATGTTTTATTACTAAGAGATTAGGCTTAATTTCTTATTTATTTTTAAGATGCAAAATAAATACACACATTCTAATATTTTTGTATTCACTCTAGAGACTGGTGCTTTTGACATCAGGGTTGGAAACAATTTTGATTTCCATTTGGAAAAATAGACCAGTTTGATGGAAAAGCCAGGCATAGCATAATGTGCTCTGTCTGCTCCAAGGAGGTGTTCTGATCCCAGCAACATAAGGTATTAAGATGGGAAAGCTGCCTAAAAGCAAGATTGTCTAGGGATTTCTTTGCACTGTGATTGTTCACCCTGGTGATTGTGAACAGAATTCAAATCATTTTAAGCGAGCAGAGTAGTTGCTGAGTCACCTTGACTGGAGGCTTGTAAAGCAGTGGCAACAACCAGGAAAGGCAAGAATTTAAAAACTCTTGAAATTTTTAATGAGCAAAATGCAAAATTGTATTTAAAATATTTAATCCTAATGAATTGTAAGTGAAAAAATTATTTTATTACTTGCTGTTCTTTTGGCTTGTAATTATTCACAGGCAAAAATTAGGATCTATTTACAGTACTAATATTTTTAAAGAAAGGGCCCACCTTATTTTAATATGTAAGATAAAAACTCTTAACTTTCCCTATATGGTATTATCATTTGAGTTTACTGCTTTAATAGCATAGAACAAGCCTATAACCTTTATTTGATGCATATTTAAATGATGTCAATATCTAATAAAATTTATGGCCCAATTCTTTGCAGTTGTTCCAATATATTTCTTTTCTTAAGCCTGTGTTATAATTAAAAATAAATTTATACTTAAAATGATTTTGCATAATAAAAATATGAAGTCTAGATTAAATTGATCTTTTAATTACTGTTTATTTTGCTATATTCGCTTAATCAAATTGATATTTTGTGTTCAATTATTTAATTTCAACTTGAAATTGGAAGACCAAAGTAACTTAGGCTATATAATAACAAAATTGCCTCACGCTGATACAGTTTCATATTTTCAAAAGCATTGTCTCATTATTGAATTTTGTCTTACAACAAATCTATTTATTATTATTTCCCTTTTCATATATGAGGGAAATGAGGCACCAAAACAAGTGACTTGTTTTCATAACTGAAAACATCTAATTAGCTAAGGCTGGCATGGAGTGTCCCCATGTCTGCTACAAAGGTCTTCTCCACTCTGACTATTCAAGAGTCTTCATATTTTCAGGGAACTGAGCCAAGCAGGAGTGTACTTCACCAGTGGAACTCTGAGTTCTCAAACAAGAGTTCAAGGAGATTGTCAGTTCTTGAAACAGTGTTTCAAATTCTGCAAGAGACTGTGGAAACTAGAAGGACATTGACAATCTAGTCTTTCTGCAAATGACAAGGTTCAAGACTGTATGGATCTTACTGAGAATCAGATAAATACAGCATCAGAATGGGTCACCTTCAAGGGCGAGAAACAAGCTCATGAAGTAACAGACTAGAAATTGATAGTTAACTTGGTTTCCATGGAAGTTTTTAGAAAGTGAGGTGTTCCTGGAGAAAGATTGGAATCTAAAACTATGAGGATAATTCAGGTCCTTTTCCATACTTCAGCAGCTGAAGTAGAACTATGTAGCAGGTGCCTATCAAGTGAGAGCTACATGTTTTC
This sequence comes from Aepyceros melampus, assembly GCA_006408695.1. Lineage (NCBI taxonomy): Eukaryota > Metazoa > Chordata > Mammalia > Artiodactyla > Bovidae > Aepyceros > Aepyceros melampus. The sequence goes on from SJXQ01008484.1 coordinate 40,200, forward strand.
AGAAAACACAAGCATTTTCAAGGTACTCAGTGCCAGGAACTGGAGGGGAGGATTTGGGGATAAAAATTAAAATATCAAGGCCTGGCACTCAGAATTAGTCAAAATTTTAAGGCCTGGAATGTCTCTTGTGTGTTGCTTCTCAAGTGGCACTAACGCTAACGGTAAAGAACCGGCCTGCCAGTGCAGGTTAGTTGTAAGAGACGCAGGTTCCATCTTGGGGTGGAAATGGCAGCCCCTCCAGTAATCTTGCCTGGGAAATCCCATGGACAGAGGAGCCTGGTGGGCTGCAGTCCACAGGATCGCAAAAGAGTCAGATAGGACTTAGTGACTAAACAACAGCATTTATGGGCTGGGTAGTTTTATAAGCTAACAAATGGGACGGTTATTTCAACTATTTTGGGGAAGGGGGAGAAATTCACAGGAATTGGGCCACCACCCCCTTTTTGGCCTTTTGGTCTGCCTCAGAACTGTCATGGCACCTGTGGGTGTGTTCTTTAGGATATACCATATATTATAAGGATTTCCTTGGTGGTTCAGTGGTAAAGAAACTCTCCTGCCAATGCACGAGACACAGGTTGATTCCTGGTTTAGGAAGAACCTCTGGAGTAGGAAGTGGCAACCCACTCTAGTATTCTTGCCTTAAAAATCCCATGGACAGAGGAGCCTGGTAGGCTACGGTCCATGGTGCCACAAAAGAGTCAGACACGACTTAGGGACTAAATAATAACAACAATGTATTATAAAGATCACACAATGAGGCTCAAAATCTGCTGAAAGTCAGGCATCTTGGGCCTGACTGATCTAACCAGTTTATGTCATATTGTCAATAGCTGTGTCATTCTTCTTAAGGCTATGCCCTGCCCCCTCCCTTCCTGTTTCATTCTAAAGAAAAGGGAGTGCTGGGAACTCTGCCTTTTTTTTTTTTTTTTTCCTATTCCTATTATGAGACAAATAGGCTTCTTGAAGAAGTATATCTGTGAGGCAAAATTTACCCTTGTCCTCTAGAAATTGAGACAGGGAAATATTGCAGCTTGTACGGTATTCCAGCTTGAAGGTAGGCTAGCTTGTTAGGTTTAGTACCTTCTCAGCTTCCTTCCCTCCTCCTAGATACAGAGAGCCTGCAGGGGGGGCTGAAACAAGCCAGGGGTAGCCCTCAGAGACAATGGGGGTTGGGGCTCAGGATGAAAGACCAGAGATAAGCCCTGGGCCCTCAGGTAACTGAGGACAGAGCCTGGGTTTCCCAGCTACTCTCCGAAGCAAATTTATATCCTTGAGCTCCTGTAATGAACCAATAATGTATTGATTATCCACTTTTGCATGAAGAACAGGAGAATTCTCCAGAGTAGCAGTGAGGCTAGTGGGTAGAGAAGATATCCTAAGAGAAGAGGTGAAAATATTTCCTGTATCCTGTACGCTTGCCTGTCCTAGTACGTGTGGCTGAACCCTGAGGCTTGAGAACCACGTATAAATCTTGTGTTTCTTTTCCACTCATTCAGCCTAAAGGGACAGAGTGTCTATAAATGATTTGTCAGCAAGGAAATATTTTCTCAGGGGAATATGTAGTACCTGGAGAAAATGCTTCTTTCTTTGCAGCTAGAGGAAAATTTCTTTGTGGAAAAAGACACAGATTTGTTGAAGAGATACCAGTAACAGAGTCCAAGGAAGCTTCTTGAAAAGGAAGCTAATTCGAATAGTATAAAGGGAGGGGCAAGGAGGGGAGGACATAGGGGCTGGTCTGATCCTGAACGAAGACTATGTTTGCAGGAGACCCTGGTTCAATTCCTGGGTCAAGAAGATCCTCTGGAGAAGGGATAGGCTACACACTCCAGTATTCTTGGGCTTCCCTGGTGACTCAGCTGGTAAAGAATTCACCTGCAATGTGGGAGACCTGGATTCGATCTCTGAATTAGGAAGATCCCCTGGAGAAGGGAATGGCTATCCACTCCAGTATTCTGGCCTGGAGAATTCCATGGACTGTATAGCCTCCTTGGGGTTACAGAGAGTCAGGCATGACTGAGCGACTTTCGCTTTCACTTTGCTGAAGAAATATCTGGCAGTCTATTTACTTTAGGTCAACACTAGGATGCACAGCATTTCCACTGTCCTATAAATCTTCTCTGCCCTCCTATACATCCCCCTTTCATAATGACCACTGATTGTTTTACTGTTTCCATAGTTTTACCTTTCCCAGAATGTCATATAATTGGAAGCATACAGTATATAGCCTTTTCAATTTGATTTGCTTTACTTAGGAGTGAGCATTTACAGTTCCTCCATGTCTTTTTATGGCTTTCAACTTTGATTCTTGTCAATGAGTTTGGGCAAAAGAAACCATACTCACGTTAAATAAAGGCTCTCAGTGGTAGATAAATGTTTAACAACTGTTTCCATGGGGGAAAAAGCCTAGGATTTGTGGCATTTGCTAGACTTCTGTGCTGTAAATGTTTCAAACTACCAATGGTGATGTCACCTAGTGCAGAGTTGGTAAGAGATGGGTATGATCAGCAAGAGCAGGGAAGGATCAGTGCCAGATCACCACAGGGTGTTTTATAGTAAGGACACAATAAGCAATGCCAGGGACATCCAAGGACAAGGAATAAATTGTTGCTTCCTAGGTAGTTCTCAGGTAGCTCAAGTGGTAAAGAGCCTGCCCTCAATGTGGGAGACCTGGGTTTGATCGCCAGGTTGGGAAGATCCCTTGGAAAAGGGCAAGACAACCCACTCCAGTTAGAATATAACTGAAGTATACAGAGGGGCTCACTTTTGAGCCAAAACTGCAGTTCAGATTGTTGCTAGATCTCCTTTCAAAGCATTTGATGAGAAATCTTGTACCCTTCTTCACTTTGCTTTAGACAGATTTACTGGTGTTATATGCCACTGGCACATTTGCCTTGCTAAAGTACAACTTTCAGATTCCAAACCAATAAAGGGAGCTAGTGTATAGAGTCATTTGCAAAGACATCTTTCTCTTTATAAAGGCTATAGGACCAAGTTCTAACTAACAGGACCAAGTTCCTACTGTTAATGGAGTGTAGAGGTGGGGAATATCAGTGCTCTCCTGGGTAACTCAGTGGTGTGCCACTGGGGATGACTGTCTGGTGAAACACAGCTCTGAAACATGCAGCAAGAAAAGCTAAAATTCACACTCTTCTCTTTTCTAAGTCCTGGAACTTCTATCACAGCCTAGAGACAATTCTCTAAAGGATACTTTTCAAATCCGCTGAGAATGGACAGTTTCCCTATTAGAATGATGCTGAGAAGAAAAACCAGGAATAGGAATTATACTACCTTGGAAACTCCACTGACAGCAATTATGAGAATTAATATATTGTTTCTAGCATCCTTTGAGATAAATACTAGATTCTTAATGGATATTTTTGAATTGATAATTCTTTGAAGACTAACACATACAAGTATAAATTTTATTTCATTTGACAGAATTTCAATGTGATCAAAATATTTCACATATAACTTAAAGCAAATGTTTTTGTCTTTCTAATAGTCACCTTCCCATATCTTGGTGGATAATTATTAATAATGTCTCTGGCCAGTGGTGATGTCACTGTGAAACAGGTGAAGGGCTAGCCACTGCAAAGGACTGATAGAAAACAGTCTTTTAGGAGCTTTAGACTAGCTTTAACTTTCAATTAAAACTAAAAAACAAGATTGTAAGACTTTGTTTCAATATTAAATTCAAATAAATAAAAAAAGGCCTGTTTTGGTCATCTTAGTTTTCTGTCTTTAGGAGCAAATATCCGATAGTAATGCACTTTGTATGGGCTTTTCTCTCTTCCTCACAAAAGCAATAGGAGTAATTCTTGTTAACTGATTAGCACAGATGCCTGGCCTAATACACATCTGTATATCTTTTATTTAGCACTATGATGAGCAGGTTATGACAGCCAGTGACCAGAGCTCAGTCTTACGGTGAACTTTTTTTTAAAAAAAATTTATTTATTTTAATTGGAGGCTAATTACATTACAGTATTGTAGTGGTTTTTGCCATACATTGACATGAATCAGCCATGGGTGTACATGTGTTCCCCATCCTCAACACCCCTGCCACCTCCCTCGTCATCCCAGTACACCAGCACTGAGCGCTCTGTCTCATGCATCAAACCTGAACTGGGAATCTATTTCACACATGGTAATATACATGTTTCAATGCTATTCTCTCAAATCATCCCACTCTCGACTTCTCCCACAGAGTCCAAAAGTCTGTTGTTTACATCAGTGTCTCTTGCTGTCTCACAGATAGGGTCATCGTTGCTCTTTCTAAATTCCATATATATGCATTAATATACTGTATTAGTGTTTTTCTTTCTGACTTATTTCATCTGTATAATAGACTCCAGTTTCATCCACCTCATTAGAACTGATTCAAATGCATTCTTTTTAATAGCTGGATAATATTCCATTGTGTATATGTACCACTGGTTTCTTATCCATTCGTCTGCTGATGGACATCTAGCTTGCTTCCATGTCCTAGCTATTGTAAACAGTGCTGCCATGAAAATCAGGGTACACGTCTCTCTTTCAATTCTGGTTTTCTCGGTGTGTATGCCCAGCAGTGGGATTGCTGGGTCATAAGGCAGTTCTATTTCCAGTTTTTTAAGGAATCTCCACACTGTTCTCCACAGTGGCTGTACTATTTTGCATTCCCCCAACAGTGTAAGAGGGTTCCCTTTTTTCTGCACCCTCTCCAGCATTTGTTGCTTGTAGACTTTTTGATAGCAACCATTTTGACTGGCGTGAGATGGTACCTCATTGTGGTTTTGATTTGCATTTCTCTGATAATGAGTGATGTTGAGCATCTTTTCATGTGTTTGCTAGCCATCTATATGTCTTCTTTGGAGAAATGTCTGTTTAGTTCTTTGGACCATTTTTTTGTTTGGGTCATTTATTTTTCTGGAATTGAGCTGCTTGTATATTTTTGAGATTAATTCTTTGTCAGTTGCTTAATTTACTGTTATTTTCTCCTGTTCTGAAGGCTGTCTTTTCACCTTGCTTATAGTTTCCTTTGTTGTTGAAAACCTTTTAAGTTTAATTAGGTCCCACTTGTTGATTTTCACTTTTATTTCCATTATTCTGTGCTGGGGACCAGCCTCAGCAGAGTCCAGGGATACCCTCAGGATGGATGATGTTGGCAAATGAATGAATGACACAGAGAGACCAAGCTTCAGTGAGCGAGGCCCCTAACTTTATTTTCAAAAGGAACTTTTATACCTTGACTTGTATATAGAGGGAAATGAAAGATGCAAGTTCATACAGAGTCAGCCCAAACACTCCAGCAGTTTTGCCCTTATCGAACCCAGGGTTTTTTTCTGCATACCTTTCCCATAAACAATGTAGTGTACATTATCTTCTGGCCTTGGAGGCCTGTGGACATTTTATGACCCTCTTTTGATAAAGGCTGCTCAACCAGAAAACTTATTTTCACTTGAAGTGTTTTTTCTTTATATTTCTAATCCATGTCAGCCTCAGAAAGTATTAAACAGAGTTACATTCTCACAGAGCAAAGGTGCAGTGAGCTACAACAAAGAAAGAACCAATTAGCTCAAAGGTCTGATGTGGTTAATTCCAAGGCTACTACTTGTTTTTCTTACATTCCAACTATGTTAACTAATGCACTCCCAGGTGCCCAGTGGATAAAGGATATGGGAACTTGGCGGGAAGCATTGGTTCACAGTGAAATCCTGCACCAGCACTATTCTAATAGTTTTCAGCTCTTCGAAAGTCTCATATTTTTAGAATGTTTTAGGCTTCCCGTGCCTCTCACAGTTGGGAGGCTGTGAACAATCACATGCGTGGCTGCAAGAGTCTGGATAAACCTGCCAAGCGAGCTAGAGAGCCATCAGAGGGTTTTGAATTGAAACACTGCTATCATGTCCAGGAGACTTATTAACTAAAGCCGTAAGTTAACTTTTTCCCAAAAAAGGTGGTCAGGGATAGCCCCCTGTTAATGTCAGAAGAATTGGTGAAAGACATAAAATAGTAACACAGACAGATTCTGGTTTTGGGGTAGATGCTCGAGCAGATCCAGGCGGGGCCCCTCGAGTCCTGATCCGCCTTGTGTATCAAGTCTCTTCTGAATGACCTTGTCATGGGTGGGATCTCCCGTGTTGGCTCCTGGCAACTCTGGGAGGTGGGTCATACAGGATCCTGCTGGGATTTATGTCAGAAAGTGTTTTGCCTACATTTCCACCTAAGAGTTTTATAGTTTCTGGTATTTCATTTAGATCTTTAATCTATTTTGAGTTTATTTTTCTGTATGGTGTTAAAAAGTGTTCCAGTTTCATTCTTTTATATGTGGTTGACCAGTTTTCCCAGCACCATTTGTTAAAGAGATTGTCTTTTCTCCATTGTATGTTTTTGCCTCCTTTGTCAAAGATAAGGTGTCCATAAGTGCATCAGTTTATTCTGGGCGTTCTATTTTGTTCCACTGACCTATATTTCTGTCTTTGTACCAGTACCATACTATCTTAATGACTGTAGATTTCTAGTATAGTCTGAAGTCAGGGAGGTTGATTCCTCCAGTTCCATTCTTCTTTCTCAAGTTTGTTTTGGCTATTTGAGGTTTTTTATTTTTCCATGCAAATTGTGGAATTATTTGTTCTATTTCTCTGAAAAATACCGTCAGTACCTTGATAGGGATTGCACTGAATCTATAGATTGCTTTGGGTAGTATACTCATTCTCACTCTATTGTTCTTCCAATCCATGAACATGGTGTATTTCTCCATCTGTATCCTCTTTGATTTCTTTCATCAGTGTTTTATAGTTTTCTAAATATAGGTCTTTTTTTTATTTAGGTAGATTTATTCCTAAGTATTTTATTCTTTTCATTGCACTTGTGAATGGAATTGTTTCCTTAATTTCTCTTTCTGTTTTCTCATTGTTAGTGTATAGGAATGCAAGGGATTTATCTATGTTAATTTTATATCCTGCAATTTTGCTGTATTCATTGATTAGCTCTAGTAATTTTCTGGTGGTGTCTTTAGGGTTTTCTATGTAGAAAATCATGTCATTTACAAACAGTGAGAGTTTTACTTCTTCTTTTCCAATCTGGATTCCTTTTATTTCTTTTTCTTCTCTGACTGGGCTCTGGCTAAAACTTCCAAAACTATGTTGAATAGTAGTGGTGAAAATGGGCACCCTTGTCTTGTTCCTGACTTCAGGGGAAATGCTTTTAGTTTTTCACCATTGAGGATAATGTTTGCTGTGGGTTTATCATATATGGCTTTTATTATGTTGAGGTATGTTCATTCTATGCCTGCTTTCTGGAGGGTTTTTTATCATAAATGGTTGTTGAATTTTGTCAAAGGCTTTATCTGGATCTATTGAGATAATCATATGGCTTTTATCTTTCAATTTGTTAATATGGTGTATCACATTGACTGATTTGCAAATATTGGAGAATCCTTGCATCCCTGGGATAAAGCCCACTTGGTTATGATGTATGGTCTTTTAACGTGTTGTTGATTCTATTTGCTAGAATTTTGTTAAGGATTTTTGCATCTATGTTCATCAGTGATATTGGCCTGTAGTTTTCTTTTTTGTGGCATCTTTGTCTAGTTTTGGTATGATGGATGTTTGGTTTAGGGTGATGGTAGCCTCCTAGAATGAATTTGGCAGTTTATCTTCCTCTGCAATATTCTGGAAGAGTTTGAGAAGGATAGGTGTTAGCTCTTCTCTAGATTTTTGGTAGAATTCACCAGTGAAGCCGTCTGTCCTGGGCTTTTGTTTGTTGAAAGATTTGTTATTACAGTTTCAATTTCTGTGCTTGTGATGGGTCTGTTAAGATCTTCTATTTCTTCCTGGTTCAGTTTTGGAAGGTTACACTTTTTAAAGAAATCATCCATTTCTTCCAAGTTGTCCATTTTATTGTCATATAGTTGCTGATAGTAGTCTCTTATGATTCTTTGTATTTCTGTGTTGTCTGTTGTGATTTCTCCATGTTCATTTCTAATTTTGTTGATTTCATTCTTCTACTTTTTTTCTTGATGAGTCTGGCTAATGGTCTATTTTATTTATCTTTGAAAAGAACCAGCTTTCAGTTTTGTTGCTTTTTGCTATAGTCTCCTTTGTTTCTTTTTCATTTATTTCTGCCCTAATTTTTATAATTTCTTACCTTCTACTAACCATGGGGTTGTTCATTTCTTCTTTTTCTCATTGCTTTAGATGTAGAGTTAGGTTATTTATTTGATTTTTCTCTTGCTTCTTGAGGTAAGCTTGTACTGCTCTGAACCTTCCCCTTAACGCTGCTTTTACTGAATCACATACGTTTTAGGTTGTCATGTTTTCATTTTCATTTGTTTCTATGCATGTTTTGATTTCTTTTGTGATTTCTTCTGTGATTTCTTTGTTATTCAGAAGCGTGTTGTTTAGCACCTGGATGTTTGAATTTTTGATAGTTTTTTTTTCCTGTAATTGACATCTAATCTTACCACATTGTGATCAGAAGAGATGCTTGAAATTATTTCAGTTTTTTAAAATTTACCAAGTCTATATTTACGGCCCAGGATGTGATCTATCCTGGAGAATGTTCTGTACGCACTTGAGAAAAAGGTCACATTTATTTTTGGGGGGGGAGAGTGAAATGTCCTATAGATATCAATTAGATCTAACTGGTCCAGTGTATCATTTAAAGTTTGTGTTTTCGTGCTTATTTTCTGTTTAGTTTATCTATAGGTATGAGTGGGGTATTAAAGTCTCCCACTATTATTGTGTTATTGTTAATTTCGCCTTTCATCTTGTAGCATTTGCCTTACATATTGTGGTGCTCCTATGTTGGGTGCATATGTATTTATAATTGTTATATCTTCTTCTTGGATTGATCCTTTGATCATTATGTAGTGTCCTTCTCTGTATCTTTTCACAACCTTTATTTCAAAGCCTATTTTATCTGATATGAGTATTGCTTACTGCTGCTTTCTTTTAGTCTCCACTTGTGTGAAATATCTTTTTCCAGTCCTTCACTTTCGGTCTGTATGTGTCCCTTGTTTTGAGGTGGGTCTCTTGTAGACAGCATATATAGGGGTCTTGATTTTGTATCCATTCAGCCAGTCTTTGTCTTTTGGTTGGGGCGTTCAACTCATTTACATTTAAGGTAATTATTGATAAGTATGATCCCATTGCCATTTACTTTGTTGTTTTGAGTTTGAGTTTACATACCTTTTCTGTGTTTCCTGTCTAGAGAACTCCTTTAGCATTTGTTAAAGAGCTGGTTTGGTGGTGCTGAATTCTCTCAGCTTTTGCTTGTCTGTAAACCTTTTGATTTCTCCTTCATATTTGAATGAGATCCTTGCTGGGTATAGTAATCTGGGTTGTAGGATTTTCTTTTTCATCACTTTAAGTATGTTCTGCCATTCCCTTCTGGCCTGAAGAGTTTTATTGAAAGATCAGCAGTTAGCCTTATGGGAATCCTCTTGTGTGTTATTTGTTGCTTTCCCTTTGCTTTAATATTTGCTCTTTGTGTTTGATCTTCATTAATTTGATTAATATGTTTCGTGGGGTGTTTCTCTCTTGGTTTATCCTGTTTGGGACTCTCTGGGTTCTTGGACTTGGGTGGTTATTTCCTTCCCCATTCTAGGGAGATTTTCAACTATTGTCTCCTCTAGTATTTTCTCATGGTCTTTCTGTCTTCTTCTTCTGGGATTCCTATGATTTCAATGTTGGGGCATTTAACATTTTCCCAGAGGTCTCTGAGGTTGTCCTCATTTCTTTTAATTCTTTTTTCCTCTCTTTTTAATTTATTTCCACCATTCTACCTTCATCTCACTTATCCTATCTTCTGCCTCAGTTATTCTACTGTTGGTTCCCTCCAGCGTGCTTTTGATCTCAGTTATTGTATTATTTATTATTGATTTGATTGACTCTTTTTTATTTCTTCTAGGTCCTTTTTAAACATATCTTGCATCTTCTCAATCCTTGTCTCTAGTCTATTTATCTGTCACTTCATTTTGTTTTCAAGATTTTGGATCATCTTTACTATTATTATTCTGAATTCTTTCCCAGGTACACTCCCTATCTCCTCCTCTTTTGTTTGGTTTGGTAGGCATTTATCATGTTCTTTATCTGCTGAATATTTCTCTGCATTTTCATTTTGTTTAGATTGCTGTATTTGGGTTGGCCTTTCTGTAGGCTGGAAGTTTGTGGTTCCTTTTTATTGCGGAGCTTGCTCCCTGTGGGTGGGGTTGGACTAGTAGCTTGTTAAGGTTTCCTGGTTAGGCAAGTTTGCCCATGTGTTCTGATGGGTGGAGCTGGATCTCTTCTCTCTGGAGTCCAATGAAGTGTCCAGTAATGAGTTTTGAGGTGTCTATGGACATGGTCTGACTTTGGGAAGCCTGTATTTAATGCTCAGGGCTGTGTTCCTGCATTGTTGGAGAATTAGCATAGTATGTCTTACTCTGGAACTTGTTGGCTCTTGGGTGGAGCTTGGTGTCAGTGTAGGTATGGAGGCTTTTGGATGAGCCCTCATCAATTAATGTTCCCTGGAGTCAGGAGTTTTCTGGTGTTCTCAAGTTTTGGATTTAAGCCTCCTTTCTCTGGCTTTCAGTCTTATTCTTACAGTAGCCTCAAGACTTCACCATCCATATATCACAGATATAACCTAGATAAAATATCTAGGTTAATGATGAAACAATTCTCCACAGTGAGGGACACCCAGAGAGATTCACAGAATTACATGGAGAAGAGAAGAGGGAGGAGGGAGATAGAGGTGGCCAGGAGGAAAAGAGGGGGAATCTAAAGGGGAGAAAGCAATCTAGCCAGTAATTGATTTCCTATGTGCTCTCACAGTCTGGAACACCCAGAGGTTCATGGAGTTACATAGAGAAGGGAAGTGGGAGGAGGGAGATAGAGGTTACCAGAAGAAGAGAGGGAGTCAAAAGGGGAGAGACCAATCTAGCCGGTAATCAGTTCCCTAAGTGTTCTCCACAGCCCAGAGCATCCAGAGAGATTCTCAAAGTTAAGTAGAGAAGAGAAGGGGCAGGGAGGAGATAGAGGTGACCTGGAGGAGAAAAGGGAGAGTCAAAGGGGAGAGAGCAATAAAGTCAGTAATCACACCCCTAAGTAAAAATGGGTACTGAAGATTGGATTCTTAAAGGTGCAAAATGGATAACAAATACCAAAAAAGCAAAGATTAAAAATCTAGAGTAAAGGTTAGACTCTCAAAAGTACAAAACTAAATCAATCACAAAAACTATAAAAAATATATATATATGAAATTTACTTTAAAAATAGGGTTTTTTTTTCAAGGTAATAGGTTACAAAAATGAAAATTAAAAGAGTAATAAAGAACTTAGAAATAAAAATATGAAAAAGTGATAATAGTAAAAATATATCTAGGAATTTCTCTGGAGCTGTTGAGGGCAGTTTGGGCTCAAGTCAGTTTCAGATAGTTCCTTGACCCAGCTTATACTTCTAAAGGTCTATAGGCCCCTTCCAATGCTTAGTCAATGCTAACCAAAGGATTTTAATCTGTTGTACCTGTCACTTCCAGTGCAGTTCCCTCTTCTTTGTTCATTTTGGCTTCCTCTGTTTGCAAGTCTCTTCAGTGTCTAATTTCCACCCTGACACAAGGGAGTGAAGGTGGTCACTTATTTAGGCTCACTTGTTCAGTTGTGCTGTGGGGAGGGAGGAACATTGCAAACAAACAGCACTGGTGTGTGGGGAGCACTCACAGTGTATGGACCACACTAGGTTTGCCCCAGCTCATAGAGGCGTGTGCTTTCTGGGTCTACACTGCTCAGGCTCCAGGGTACTCTGCAGGGGAACTATCCAAAGTGGGCCCTGCATTTCGTGCATTTCCTAGGTCAAGCTATTCAGGTTCAGGTTCTCAGGTACTCCACAAAGGCACAGATTCAGTTGGGCGTGTGTTTTGTGTCCTTCCCAGGTCCGAGCAGCTCAGGCAACCAGATGCTTGGAGAGCATACAGTCCTGGATGAGCTGTGCATCTTAATCACCTCCTCTGTCTCAGCTGCTTGGTTTCCCAGATGCGTTGCCAGAGGACCGTCTCAGGTGTGCTGTATTTCTCCTCTGGGGTGCTGATCTCTGGCAGTGACCCTCCTGGAAGATGTCAGCCATCCAGGATCCCAGGAAGACTTGATTAGCAACTGGGAGCCTGCTTATAGTTTGGAGGAGGATGCTGGTCTCTGGGGCCGAGATTGCCCCTTGCATTCTGGCTCTGGCTGTTGCCCACCTGCCTCTGCCTCCCTGCCTCTGGCAGGGGGATGGGCCAGTCTGTGGCTGGCTAGCTCTCCTTTGGTATTTGCTCAATCCTTTGTTCTGTGAGCAGGCCAGGCTGTGCCTTAGGTTAGAGCTTTTCACGGGCAAGTTCTCTCTCTCTCTCTCTCTCTTTTTTTCCCTGTCTCTGGCTATCCCATAGTTTGGACTGCTAATTCACATTAGCTCTCTCAGATTGTCTTCAGGGCATTCAGGCCCAGTCCTTACCCTAAGCATGCAATCAGTCCCTCCCTGTCCAGCCCCTGCTTGCTAGTGGCTGATGCGAGAATCTTGGGCTACTTCTCCACTAGGAGTTGTGGTTAGGCACATATTCTGTGGGTTTGTTTTTTTTCTCCTGGTTATGTTACCCTCTGAGATTCCAAAACTCCCCACAGACCCATGACTCCCTCCCTGGGACAGGTCTCTATCACTAATTCTTTTGTCTCTTTTTTTGTCTTTTATATTTTGTCCTACCTCCTTTCAAAGAGAATGGGCTGTCTTTCTGGGTGCTGGTGTCCTCTGCCAGCATTCAGAAGTTGTTCTGTGGAAGTTGCTCATCATTCAGATGCTCTTTTGATGAATTTGTAGGGGAGAAAATGGTTTCCCCATCCTATTCTCTGCCATCTTAGGACTGCTTCCTGCTATGGACTTTTTAAAAGAGTGTGTGAAATATGCTTCAGAACTGTACCACTGCATTCCAGGCAAGGCTCTTCCCCTCTTTGTTGAGAGTTGAGTCGCTACTACTGATATTAAACCTCTAGCATCTCTGGGAGGCATGAGTACCTCCTTCCCCTTTTCTTTCCATTGCCTGAGGCTCATGCAAAGACTTCTCCCAAGGCAGATGACTCAAAAAATGATGTTTCTCCTCCTCAAGATCTGTCCTCACCTCCCCTCTTTGCTTCTAGACCAATGACTGGGGTCAGATCTCAGCATGGATCAAGTGGGAGAAATGCTGGATATAGAAAAGGCAGAGGAATCAGAGATCAAACTGCCAACACCCGTTGGATCATGAAAAAAGCAAGAGAGTTCCAGAAAAACATCGACTTCTGCTTTATTGACTACATCAAAGCCTTTGACTGTGTGGATCACAACAATCTGTGGAAAATTCTTCAAGAGATGGGAATACCAGACCACCTGACCAGCCCTCTGAGAAATCTGAATGCAGGTCAAGAAGCAACAGTTAGAGCTGAACATGGAACAACAGACTGGTTCCAAATTGAGAAAGGAGTACATCAAGGCTGTATATTGTCACCCTGCTTATTTAACTTACATGCAGAGTACCTCATGTGAAATGCCAGGCTGGATGAAGCCCAAGCTGGAATCAAGATTGCTAAGAGAAATACCCTCAGATATGCAGATGACACCACCCTTATGGCAGAAAGTGAAGAAGAACTAAAGAACCTCTTGATGAAAGTGAAAGAGGAGAAGGAAATAAATCTCAACATTCACAAAACTAAGATCATGGCATCCAGTCCCATCACTTCATGGCAAAAAGATGGGGAAACAATGGAAACAGTGAGAGACTTTGTTGGACGGGGGGCTCCAAAATCACTGCAGATGGTCACTGCAGCCACTAAATTAGAAGACACTTGCTCCTTGGAAGAAAAGCTATGACCATCCTAGACAGCATATTAAAAGCAGAGATATTACTTTGCCAACAAAGGTCCATCTAGTCAAAGCTGTGATTTTTCCAGTAGTCATGTATTGATGTGAGAGTTGGACTATAAGGAGAGCTGAGCACCAACGAATGAGAGTCCGCTGGCTTACAAAGAGATCCAACCAGTCCACCCTAAAGGAAATCAGTCCTGAATATTCATTAGAAGGACTGATGCTGAAGCTGAAATGCCAATACTTTGGCCACCTAATGCGAAGAACTGACTCAGTGGAAAAGACCCTGATGCTGGAAAAGGTTGAAGGCGAGAGGAGAAGGGGACGACAGAGCACGAGATGGATGGCACCAGTGACTCGATGCACATGAGTTTGAGTAAGCTCTGGGAATTGTTGATGGACAGAGAAGCCTGCCGTATTGCAGTCCATGGGGTCACAAAGAGGTGGACACGACTGAGCGACTGAACTGAACTGAACCCTTCTTTGCTTCTAGGCCAATGACTGGAGTCAATTCTCAGCATGAATCAAGTGGAGAAATGCTGTCTCTGTTTTGAAAGAAACAGTTTCCCCAAAGGTCTTCAGAACCTGCTAGTATGTGTTGTCAAGAACCAGGAGATTCGTTTCATATGTATTTGAAGGGGACTGGGGGTAAAGTGGGGACAGAATATTAATTTACTAGTGAAGACTTTATCAATATGGGCTATTCTCCTGTGACTTAGAAAGCAACACCTTGACAAAGACGCCTGGAGTCAGTCTCAGTTTGCTGCTAGAATGATGCCTTGAAGCTTGAAAAATAAGGACTGTTTACAATGGGGATGGAGATGAAAGCACAGCCTCAGGAGTGTTTTGAAAAAAGGGTCCTGATACTCAAAAAGATAGGCTTATTACTTAAGTCAAAGGAACCCATTAGCTGACTCTGTTATGTAGAAGGATCCGGGCAGACACTCTTTAAGAAAACTAAAGGATGCATTAGTGAGAGGATATTGATATCATTGAAAAACAAAGAGATGGATGTCATCTCTAGATCAGATTGACAATAGAGGAGTCTGAGTTCCTAATGATGCTGGAGATGAAAAAATTTTGGAATAATTATAGTGGGATCATTTAACCAACACAGGTAATTACTATAACATTATTACTACAACAGGCAGAGACCATAGTGGGAACCAAGGAAACTTGACCCACAAGGATCTGTGGTGATGGTGAATTAATCAGGGTGTGCCTTGGACTAGATAAGTAGGCAATCAATAATAATTATTGCTTCATCTGTATAAGCAAAAACAATCAAAAGCTGGAAAGCAAATGTTTGATGTCTGTTATTGAAACAGCAAATCATGCTCATTTACCTTGTGTTCACATCTGAGTCTATTCTCAGACCCAAGGCTCACTGATCAAGAGGAAGACCAGATTCTCTTCAAAAAGGGACTTGCAATGTCACATCAAGTATATAGAAGAAATATTTCACCAAATCTCCAAAAGAACCTCAGGACTTTTATCACATTAATAGTCCACTAGACAGATGATAATACCCAGAACTTTCAAGGATTTAGCGTCAAAGATGACTCTGATGCTGAGGGACACAAAATGGCTTCAGAGCCCCTGTTCAATTTGGAATACATTGAGGCCATAAGACAAATAGAGGTCCTGTCCATGTCTATCTCACAGTGAGTCCATTAAGTCCCCAGGTAATTGATCATTTCCCCATTATAAATGCAAAACTGGATATATTTTGCAGGTAGCAGAAACCTCCATTTATTCCTTTACTTGATAAGTAAGAGCCATGGCGGTAGGAAAAGGCAAGAAGTCTCTGAAATTGACCCTGCCACCTGGCCAAAACAGTAACTCAATGTCAGTCCTTATCAGTTGGAATGCCAGAGATGTGTACCACCCTCAAAGTCTTTAAAGATGGACTCCATTGCATTCTCATTTAAATCATTGGTATAGGCCCTATAAAAATCAGGTTGATGACACATGATAGTGGACTACCATAATACAGACCTTATTCACAGCTGCTGTCATATGTGGTACTGCTACTAGAACGAATCAACACAGCTGCTCTTGACCTGAAAAATGATTTTTAAAAATCATTACCAGGAGAGAGAATCAAAAGCATTTTGCATTCATGCGGATGGACTTTTGGTTGTTCAGTCACTAAGTCACATCTGGCTCTCTGTGACCCTATGGACTGTAGCATGCCAGGCTTACCTGTCCTTCACTATCTCCCAGAGTTTGCTCAAACTCATGTCCATTGAGTCAGTGATGCCATCCAATCATCTCATCCTGTGTCTCTTCCTGCCCTCAATCTTTCCCAGGATCAGGGTCTTTTCTAATGAGTTGACTCTTCATATCAGGTGGCCGAAGTATTGAAGCTTCAGCTTCAGTCCTTCGAATGAATATTCAGCATTGATTTTCTTTAGAATTGACTGGTTTGATCTCCAAGAAGTCCAAGGGACTCTCAAGAGTTTTCTCTAGCACCACAATTTGAAAGCATCAGTTCTTTGGCACTCAATTTTTATGGTCTAACTCACATCCTACATGATTACTGGAAAAACCATAGATTTAACTAGATGAACATTTGTTGGCAAAGTGATGTCTCTGCTTTTTAATATGCTGTCTCAGTTTGTCATAGTTTTTCTTCCAAGGAGCAAGCATCTTTTAATTCATGGCTGCAGTCACCATCTGCAGTGATTTTGGAGCCCAATAAATAATATCAGCCACTGTTTCCACTGTGTCCCCATCTATTTGCCATGAAGTGATGGGACCAGATGCCATGATCTTAGTTTTTTGAACGTTGAGTTTTTTAAGGCAGCTTTTCACTCTTCTCTTTTACCATCATCAAGAGGCTTTTAGTTCCTCTTTGCATTCTGCTAGTTCCTCTTCACTTTCTGCCATAAGGGTGATGTCATCTGCATATCTGAGTTTATTGATGTTTCTCCTAGTAATCTTGATTCCAGCTTGTGCCTCATCCAGCTCAGCATTTTGTATAATATACTCTTCATATAAGTTAAATAAGCAGGGTGACAGTGCACAGCCTTGACATACTCCTTTCTGTTGTTCTATGTCTGGTTCTAACTGTTGCTTCTTGACCTGCATACGGTTTCTTAGGAGGCAGGTTAGATGGTCTGGTATTTCCATCTCTTAAAAAACTTTCCACAGTTTGTTGTGATCCACACAATCAAAGGCTTTAGCATAGTCAGGGAAGCAGAAGTAGATGATTTCCTGGAATTCTCTTTCTTTTTCTGTGACCCAGTGGATATTGAGAATTTGATCTCTGGTTCCTCTGCCTTTTCAAAATCCAGCTTGAACATCTGGAAGTTCTCAGTTCACATACTTTTGAAGCCTACTTTGAATAATTTTGAGCATGACTTTGCTAGCATATGAAATTAGTGAAATTGTGTGGTATTTTGAGCATTCTTTGGCATTGCCCTTTTTTGGGATTGAAATGAAAACTGACCTTTTCCAGTCCTGTGGTTGTTGCTGAGTTTTCCAAATTTGCTGGCATATTCAGTGTAGCACTTTCACAGCATCATCTTTTCAGATTTGAAATAGCTCAGCTGGAATTCCATCACCTCTACTAGCTTTGTTTGTAGTAATACTTCCTAAAGCCCACTTAACTTCACACTCCAGGATGTCTGGATTATGGGTAGAGAGCTGTATATTTTTAGAGTCCTGCCCCAGATCTTTGTAAACTTTCCTGCTTCCTATTGCAGTAGAATCTAAAGCAGAACTCCACAGAACTTCACACTGGCCCTGTAGGTGAATGACATTCATTGAACTAGTGTGCATGAAGTGGCAAATGCTCTGGATGCTCTGATGAGTCATATATCAATTGGAACGTACATAAACCTCCCAAATATTCATGGTACATCAGTGATATTGTTATGGTCCAGTGTCTTGAGGAATGCCAGGATATTCCTTCAATGCTAAAGGACAAGTTATTACACCTCTTACCTTAAAAAAAAAAAGAGGCACAGCACTGTAGCTCTCTTTGGATTTGGGAGATATCCTATTGGTAGGGTTAACTATCTGACATTCCTTGCTCCATGGTGGTAAAATTCAGAAATATGTTTTGCTCAGTTTCTCAGAGGATCAACAGTTATCCACATGCTGACCTTCTATAAACATTAAAATTTTTATTGGCTTTTCTCCTTACTCTTCTCCTTGCACCTCACCCTACAATGGTTCTTAGGAAAATCTTCTAAATAAATTATACCCAGATTCTCACTCAGGATCTGTTATTGGAGATAACACCTAAACCAAAACACTTTATAGGACAGAGAGAGAGGGAAAGCAGATACAAAGTTATTGCAATAATCCAATAGGAGATGATGATGATGGTTCATGCAGGGTGGTATTACTGTAGTCAGGAGAGGTTGAATTCTGGATGTATTCTCAAGTTAGGTGCATAAAGTTGGATGTGTGATATGAGCTAATGAAAGAGTCCAGGATGTTTCCAAAGATTTTGCCTGGTTTAATTGGAAAAATTGAGTTTCTTTCAAGTGAGACAGAAAAGATTTCAGGAGGAGCAGATTTTCTGGGGAACATACAGAGCTCAGTTTTTGTCAGCCTACTAGGTATCCCTGACAGGCTTTCAAGTAACTAGTTGGAAACATGAGTCTGGACTTCAGGAGGAAGACCCGCTGAACAGATACAATGATAGTCATGGGTATATAGATGATGTTTCCAACTATGAGATCATCAAGAGAGTGACTATAGGGAGAAAGAGAAGACAGCCAAACTCTGAGCACCACATCCCTCCAATGTTAAAAGACGAGAGAGAAGAGAAGGAACAAGGGAGATCAGAAAGAAGTTAGCAGTGGAATAGGAGGAAAATCCAGGAAATGAGACGTCCAAATGGGGGGGCCAAAGTGGCAAAGAAAAATGATAAATCAAGGAAGAAGTATCAAATGCTGAAGATTACATAAGGACTAAGCATTTATAAGAGAATTTAGCAATGGAAAGATCAGTTTAAGCCTAATGACAAATGTTGGGTGTTCAAAGCACTTCATAAATCCAGTGAATGTCAGTGGATATCAGAGCATTCCTGGGACTAAAAACAATCCATGTTCTATCAAAAAGCTGAAGAGAGTATGCATGAAAAAAAGAAGGACTCTTAAAATGAACTTTGGCTATTTTCAGCATGTCATTGACAATAAAACATTGGGAATAATATGAACGACAAATAAGTAAACTCCCCTTGGTGCTCTGTGGAAAAACTATAGCACTAGAATTTCCTGGCAGTTGAGCCAGATAATTAACACAATGATTTCTGATAGATTTTACTATAAAATAAATTGAACAAACTGGATAGTAGTTTCTATTGAACAATAGTATATAAAATTTCCAATTGCAGAGTATTTTGACTTATTACAATCAATGAGAGGCTCCTAGATACTTTGGAAATGATGATTAAAAATAGGATGGTACAGCTGCCTGATAATAATGCTGGAAATCACTTGACAGTAAGCCTTCGTTGTTCAATGAAAACCCAAGAGAGATAATGCCAAAAAGCCTTATATACAAAAAACAACAGACTCCCAAAAAAGAGAGGGCAAAATAAGTTCATATAATCATGTCATCTATTCTCTATGTGGCAAAAAGTTGTCCTGTGTATGGTTTTAATGTTGGTACAAATAATGGATTAGTTTTTCCTTATGATTGTATTTGACTTTGATCCAGGAATTACATTTAGCTTTACTTAACTGGTGCCTAATGTCATCTTCTCTCCTGTTGGAAAATGTTACCTACTCAGGATTTGCATTTCTTCATCCACTATCCTTCTCTTGGCAATATACACTTAAGATAAAAGTAGTATCTGCCTATAGAGCTGTTAAGAGTATCATGCAACTTAATCTAGCTCAATCACTTAAAACAGTACCTGGAAAAAGTGGTGCTGTGTATATGAGTGTTTCCTCTTATTTTAACTCTTATGTGGTAAATGTTCTACCTTTGCATTGCCTATGTTCATATTGGTTTCTGGCCTTTGTGATCATGACAGTTATAATATATAGAGTTTTCCAAATCATTATGAAAATGAATACTTATAATTCTAAATGTAGGCTTCCCAGGTGGTGCAATAGTAAAGAATCTGCCTGACAATGCAGGAGATACAAGATACATGGGTTAAATCCCTGGGTTGGGAAGATTCCCTGGAGTAGGAAGGCAACCCACTCCAGTATTGTTGCCTGAAAAATCCCAAGGACAGAGGAGCCTGGCAGGCTACACTCCATGGTGTCGCAAAGAATCATAGGCGGCTGAGCACACACACATATTCTGAATGTATAAATGTGTAAAAATTGATGATCCTGAGACCTTGGGAAACCCTACTAATTCTGGAGACAGAAGTAAATATGAGCCACTGATATCCAAAGGCCTGGACCACAGCTCAAAATCTTAAGATTTCTGGGTCTGAGATAAGCAGTCAACATCTTCTAAATGAGTATTTACAGCAGTTACATACTTCTAAAGGAAACTAGGAAAAGTTATGACCAACCTAGATAGCATATTCAAAAGCAGAGACATTACTTTGCCAACAAAGGTCTGTCTAGTCAAGGCTATGGTTTTTCCAGTAGTTATGTATGGATGTGACAATTGGACTGTGAAGAAAGCTGAGCGTCGAAGAATTGATGTTTTTGAACTGTAGTGTTGGAGAAGACTCTTAAGAGTCCCTTGGACTGCAAGAAGATCCAACCAGTCCATTCTAAAGGAGATCAGTCCTGGGTGTTCTTTGGAAGGAATGATCCTAAAGCTGAAGCTCCAGTACTTTGGCCACCTCATGTGAAGAGTTGACTCATTGGAAAACACTCTGATGCTGGGAGGGATTGGGGTCAGGAGGAGAAGGGGACAATAGAGGTTGAGATGGCTGGATGGCATCACGGATTCGATGGCCGTGAGTCTGAGTGAACTCCAGGAGTTGGTGATGGACAGGGAGGCCTGGCATGCTGCAGTTCATGGGGTTGCAAAGAGTCAGACACGACTGAGCGACTGAACTGAACTGAACTGAAAGGAAACCAATACATCTATCCCTCGGCCAACCCCACCATACCTCAGATTTAGTAGGTGTTCTCTTTGGCCCAAATAGGTCCCTGTTTATTGTCCAAGCCTGAGTTTTCTTTGCAAAGAGGCATCACTGGTAACATGAGTACTTAGACCCTTTGCAGAAGGTAGGAGCTTTGGTGATTGGCCCATCCATTCTTCAAGCTCCTGACAACTCCCCAGGATACAGTGAAGAGGTAGAGTGCAGATCTGCTACTCTCAGGACCCCTCATCATCAACCTTCCTAGGAGCCTCTTTCGATTTTGTCATGTCTGGTTCCTGATCTTACAACCTCAAAGCATATCTGCTTTCTTGGACTATTTTCTCTTACAAGAGAAATTTTTCTTTTTAAAACTGTTTTTCTATTTGGTGGCATCAGGTCTTAACTGCATCATGCAGGATCTTTGTTGCTTCACGCAGGATCTTTCCTTGTGGGGCATGGACTCTAGTTGTGGCGAGGCTCAGTAGTTGCAGTACACAGCCTTAGCTGCTCCATAGCATGTTGGATCTTAGTTCCCCACAGGTATCCAACCTATGTCCTCTGCATTGCAAGGCAGATTCTTACCCACTGGACCACCAGGTAAGTCCCCCAAATTTTCTTAACTCTGCAGATCAGGCCAGGACTCTATTTAATTGAAAGTGTAACCGGGACAGAGATTTGAAGAGGAGAAAAAAAAGTAGTGCTTGTGCTTCTGATTCATCTCTAGCGATGTAAAGAAAACACACATTAATTCCTCAGTGAAGAATTCTGGCACATAGTAGTAAAGTGGGCTGTACCATCTCTTGCCTCTGACTTTCACTCATGCCATTTTCTCTGCCTGGAATACTGCTGCTTGCCCTTCCTTCTTCCTTCTTCCTTACGTGGCTAGCTCCTACTCACTCTGCACATCTTAGTCTAAACCCTCCTTGAAGTGAAGTGAAATGTTAGTCGCTCAGTCGTGTACAACTCTGAGACTGCATGGATTATAGCCCAACAGGTTCCTTTGTCCATTAAATTTTCCAGGCAAGAATATTGGAATGGATAGCCATTTCCTTCTCCAGGGGATCTTCCTGACCCAGGGCTTGAACCCAGCATTGTAGGCAGATTCTTCACCATCTAGGCTACCAGGGAAGCCTATCACTTAACAAATTTAAACTATGCCTTGACTCATTATCTTAAAAAATTGGCACGATGAACATTTTCAAGAACATTCATACACTGTCACACATGATGTTCACTGCTGCTGCTGCTGTTAAGTCGCTTCAGTCGTGTCCAACTCTGTGCGACCCCATAGATGGCAGCCCACCAGGCTCCCCGTCCCTGCGATTCTCCAGGCAAGAACACTGGAGTGGGTTGACGTTTCCTTCTCTAGCACAGCTTAAAGTGAGGATAGAGTGGCCCCAGATGGCCTGTGGATAAGGCCAGGTTTCTCTTCCAGGGCTCCTACTTATGCAAACTCCTCCCTGGAGGAGGTCCACGTTTTCTGAAGTAGAGTGCTTGCAGACTCTTTCTTTCATTTTTCCCCCAAATCTTCTGACAGAAAAGAATCTGTAATCATCTATTTGCATCTTGGTGGAAATGTAAATTGCTGCCTTGAGTGTCCCAGGGCTGCTGCAGGTTCAACCTATGTACTCTTGTGCAATGCAAAGCTTTATTCCCAAGTAAAATAAGGTTAAGCTGCAGAGTAGATTTTGCTTATTTCAATGCAGGACAATACAGGAGAAGGGGACGACAGAGGATGAGATGGTTGGATGGCATCACTGGCTTGATGGACATGGGTTTGGGTGGACTCTGGGAGTTGGTTATGGACAGGGAGGCCTGGCGTGCTGCAGTTCATGGGGTCACAAAGAGTTGGACACAACTGAGTAACTGAACTGAATACAGTATTAAATGACTGGTTCAAAATTGAGAAAGGAGTACGTCAAGGCTGTATATTGTCACCCTGCTCGTTTAACTTACATGCAGAGTACATCATGCAAAATGCCGAGCTGGATGAAGCACAAGCTGAAATCAAAGATTGCTGGGAGAAATATCAATAACTTCAGATATTCAGATAGCACCACCCTTATGGTAGAAAGCAAAGAGGATCCAAAGAGTCTCTTGATGAAGGTGAAAAATGAGAATGAAAAAGCTTGCTTAAAACTCAACATTCAAAAAATCAAGATCATGGCATCCAGTCCCATCATTTCATGGCAAATAGATAGGGAAACATGGGAAAAATGACAGACTTTACTTTCTCGGGCTCCAAATTTACTGTGGATGGTGACTGCAGCCATGAAATTAAAAGACCCTTGTTCCTTGGAAGAAAACCTGTGAAAATTGATAGTGAAAGTCTCTCAGTCGTGTCCCCATGGACTATACAGTCCAAGGAATTCTCCTGGCCAGAATACTGGAGGGGGTAGCCACTCCCTTCTCCAGGAGATGGTCCCAACCCAATGATCAAACCCAGGTCTCCAGCATTGCAGGCAGATTCTTTACAACTGAGCCACAAGAGAAGCCCAAGAATACTGGAGTGGATAGTCCATCCATTCTCCAGCAGATCTTCCTGATTCAAGAGTCAAACCGAAGTCTCCTGCATTGCAGGAGGATTCTTTACCAACTGAGCTATCAGGGAAGCCCTTAGATAGTGTATTAAAAAGCAGAGACATCACTACACTGACAAAGGTCTATCTAGTGAAAGCAATGGTTTTCCTAGTAGTCATGTATGGATGTAAGAGTTGGATCTTAAAGAAAGCTGAGCACTGAAAAATTGATGCCTTTGAGTTGTGGTGTTGGAGAAGACTCTTAAGAGTCCCTTGGACTGCAAGGAACAGTCAATCCAAAAAGAAATCAACCCTGATGCTGAAACTTCAATACTTTAGCTACATGATGAGAACAGCTGACTCACTGGAAAAACCCTTGATGCTGGGAAAGATTGAAGGCAGGAGGAGAAGGTGATGACAGAGGATGAGATGGTTGGATGGCATCACCGACTCAGTGGCCATGAGTTTGAGCAAGCTCTGGGAGATGGTGAAGGGTGGGGAAGCCTGGTGTGTTGCTGTCCATAGAGTCACAAAGAGTTGGACATGACTGAGCAAGTGACCAAAAACAACAATTAAGTAACTGTGTGTGTGTGTGCTGAGTTACTCAGTTGTGTCTGGCTGGCTCTTTGTGACTCCATGGACTGTAGCCCACCAGGCTCCTCTGTCCATAGGATTTTTCAGACAAAAATACTGCAGTGGGCTGCCGTTTCCTCTCCAAGGGATCTTTCAGACCCAGAGATTGAACCTGCATCTTCTATGACTCCTGCACTGGCAAACAGATTTTTATTGCCACTGAGCCATCTGGGAAGCCATTAAGTGACTTCAGGCCTGACCTAACTTCTGCCATCAGTTAAATATCATCAAATATATTCTGATTTTCCCAAGGGTCATTTTGAAAACCAAATGAGATAATGTATTTGAAAGTGTCCATAAACTATAAAGTATTACACAAATGTTAGTGCTATTATTAGTAAGTTTCAGGAATTTGACATTCATTGGCATTCAAGGCGAGTCTAGAAATTCCTTATTCATGACTGCCAGATCTCACACAAATTGCTATATTCTTTTCTGCATTCAGTAGAATCTGTAATTCCATGTACATTTACGGAGAGGTTCTGAATATTGTCATAAAGCAAGAAAGCATTTTTCTTTAAGAATAAAATGATACATGTGTCTTGCAATAATTTTTTTTAATCTTTTTTAATTCTGTCTTTTTTCTCCATGAGAATTTCCCAGCCTTCCTTATTTCATCTCATAAGAGAATTTTATTTTCCTAAGTGACTTGAATATTTTTTTCTGTCTGATCCAAGAGCTGAACTTCAATATTCAGTAAAATATAATAAATATTAAAAAATACATTAAAACAGTATAATTTAAATATAAAATTATATATTAAATGTATAATTTAATTTAAATATAATATGGTTAATATATTAACTCATTTTTTCATTTTGATAATGGATTATATCCTCTATTTACTCCTGGTTAATTAGGAAAAATATTACATTTCTTATATCTTATAAGCAAATTGCAGAGTTATAGAAACTTATCTTTTAAAAAACTATTTTTTTCTTCCTACCAAATGTGTACAATTCAAATGTTAGCATATATTTCATATTTCCTGCATATCACTAAGGTACTAAATTTTTCCTTTAATCAAATGTTATAAATTTACATAACTAAAAATGATCATTGTCTATTCATGTTGAAAGTTTGTTTAAAGATTGGTCTTTGTTAAAGTGGTGTTTATTTTATAATGCTTTTCTCTGAAGCCAGAAAATTGTTTCAGAAAACAGGCAGTGAATTATGCTGGGAAAAAAGAAACGAAAGAATCTGTCAGTTAACCTCAAGCTCAAGTACCTACATCATGGGATTGAAGCCATTTACTTCAGTTTGAGTCTTGAATCCATGAGCTGGGACTCGAACCCAGCCAAAACCCAGTTTGGGACTCAAATCCATGTGACTGAGACCTGAACCCAGCCAAAACTCATGGTCTTTCCACTAAGATCACAGACTGGGTTTCAGGACCTATTGAAGCTCAGGTTCTTGATGTCTCATTGCAGAAAGAATTCAATGAGAGACAAAGTGATAAGTGAGAAATGGATTTATTTATTCAAGAGAAACGCACTCCACAGACAGAATGTTGGCCATCACAGAGGGGAAGTGCAGTGGCCTCAAAATGTGGTGTGGTTAGCTTTCATGGGCTGGGTAATTTCATAGGCTAATGAGTGGGAGGATTATTCTAACTATTTTGGGGAAGGGGTGGAGATTTCCAGGAATCGGGCACTGCCCACTTTTTGGTCTTTTGATAGTGCTTTGGAAATGTCATGATGCCTCTGGGTATGTCATTTAGCTTGCTGAATAAGGATCAAGGTCTAGTCAAAGTTGACTTGTCTGCCATCTTGGGCCCATTTGATTCTGCTTGGTTTATATTTTGTCCTCTGGGCCATGTCATTCTTTCAAAAGTTGTGCCCTGCCCCCTTCTCTCCTGTTTAAGGATCATTTATGTAGTCACCTAGCTCTGAGTATCTGAGTGAACTGCAATGTCGTGAGTTACATTTATACTCTAAGCATACTGACTTTTAAAAAAGAAAATTCATTCAAGTATTCATTTATTTATTCATCTAACAAATACTTTTGGCCAAATATGTTCAAGGCACACATTTAGGTGAACAAGTGCCTGATCCAGGCATTCAGATGAATAATAGAGAGAGTCTCTTGCTTTCATGAAGATTATGATTAGGCGGATAGAAGTAACCATACAAAATACATAAAAAAAGATCACAAAGAGCTGTAATAAGGGAAACTGATAAGTGAATGAAGGGAAGATGAGTTATTTAGATTGGAGCAGGGCATGGCAACCCATTCCAGTATTCTTGCCTGGAGAATCCCATGGACGGAAGAGCCTGGTGGACTGCAGTCCATAGGGTCACAAAGAGTTGGACATGACTGAGCACGCATGCACTTAAACCACAAAGAACTGGAGTGAAATGTTTCTGACCCAGGGAATAGAAATGCAAAGGCCCTGAAGAAGGAAAAGGCTTTTTGCCTTTTTGTTATTTCAGCAAGAAGCCAAAGTTACTGCAGCTGAGTGAGCAGAGGAGAGAGTGGTAGGAAAGGAAGTTAGATGGCAGGGGGACGGGGTGGTGGCGGGGAGCATCATGAAACTCATGAAGATCACAGAAAGGGCTTTGAGTGGTAAAACTTCTACATGGAAAAAGAAGCCACAGGAGAGCTTTAAGCACTAGAGTTACAGAGTCTGTTTAGATTTACAGCATCACTCTGACTGCTGTGAAGAGAATGAACAGCAAAATTCCAAGAGTTGAAATGGGAAAGCTATAATAGCAAAGCGATTTCAGTGGACTAGGTGAGAGATGGTGGTGGACCAGGTAAGAACAGAGGAGATGGAGATAAATTAATGGGTTTGTGGTACCTTTAAAGATAAAGCCAATGGTTATCAAAATATTAGATTAGATACTGAGGAGGGGATGAGAGAAATCAAGGTTAACTCCTAAATTTTTGATATAAGGCACAGTGTCAATGACCATGCCATTTACTGAGATAGAAAGGCTAGGGGAGGGATAAGTGTTTTGATAGAATATCAAGAGTTCTGTGAAGAGTATGAAACCTGGGAGGAGATGATAACATACCAGGAAATGAGGAGAAGGGGACAACAGAGGATGAGATGGTTGGATGGCATCACCTACTCAATGGACATGAGTTTGAGTAAACTCTGGGAGTTGGTGATGGACAGGGAAGCCTGGCATGTTATAGTCCAGGAGTCTCAAAGAGTCAGACATGACTGAGTGACTGAACTGAACTGACTGAGACCAAAAACAAATCAGTCAACAGTAGCAAAACTACAATTAGAGGGGAATGACACACCGTTCTTCCAAACATGGTCTCTTTCTTATGCTTTGAAAACTAACCAATGGGCGCAAATAATTTCATGGGTTCTAGCTCGAGAGAGCTGTAGTTGTGCTTAGGTGCAGAATGCATAGATTCACAGTTTTATAAAACACTGATATATCTAATTTCCTCATATAAGTTAGAAATTTTTGCCATAAGAAATATACATATATTATAGAACTGTACAGGTGCCTGATATATAATACATGCTCAATAAGTATTTGTGGAATGAATGCAAATACATATAAAATATAAAATAATTATGAGTACATGTGCTTATGGAAAACTAGAGGAAGAATCATAAACTATTTATAGATGCATTTAGAAAAGCTATGACAAACCTAGACAGTGTATTAAAAAGCAGAGACATCACTCTGTCAACAAAGGTCCATATAATCAAAGCTATGGTTTTTCCAGTAGTCATGTATACATGTGAGATCTGGACCAAAAAGAAGACTGAAATAATTGATGCTTTTGAGCTGTAGTGTTGGAGAAGACTTACTCCAACACTACAGTAGTGTTGAGCTGTAGTGTTGAGAATCCCTTACTGCAAGGAGCTCAAACCAGCCAATCCTAAAAGAAATCAAACCTGAATATTCATTGAAAGTACTGATACTGAAGCTGAAGCTCCAATACTTTGGCCACATGATGAGAAGAACTGACTCACTGGAAAAGACTCTTGATGCTGGGAAAGATTGAAGGCGAGAGGAGAGGGGAACAACAGAGGAAGAGGTGGTTGGATGGCATCACTGGCTCAATGGACATAAGTTTGAGCAAGCTCCAGAAAATGGTGAATGACAGGGAAGCCTGGTGTGCTGCTCTCCATGGGGTCATAAAAAGTTGGACACAACTGAGTGACTGAACAACAAAAAGTAAATTAGTGAGCATAGAAAAGCCTGAGTGGACACACATTAAGTGAAATTGTACTGTCGCTTATTCCAAAGCCTCTATCTTTTCAGTATTTTTTTTTTTCAAATAGGGAAAATTACTCAAAGAACATGTCATTTTAAAAATCAGCTTTCACCTGTGGTGGTGGTGGTTTAGTTGCTAAGTCGTGTCCAACTCTTACGAGTCCATGGACTGAAACCCACCAGGCTCCTCTGTCCATGGGATTTTCCAGGTAAGAACACTGGAGTGGATTGCCATTTCCTTCTCCAGGGGATCTTCCCAACCCAGGAATCGAACCTGGGTCTCTTGCATTGCAGGTGGATTCTTTACCGACTGAGCTATGCTTTCACCTGGCATACAATGAAATCTTTATCCACAGGGAAACATGCAGATGTGGGCAAATGAAGGATATCCCTGCCTGGAAGCTATAAGAACTGATACTGTAATTGATTTGACTGGATTCTAAGAATGACTAAGTAGCCATAGATCATTAGGAAATAGAAGATTAACTAGAGAATATGTTATTTGCTAGAGAGTAATAAGCTGGGAGTTTATGGTTTTTTATAATTTCACTATCCACTTTACATTTTTATTAAATCTGTGTTATTGGAGTACAAGTTAACTAACTTTAGATGTAGCCCTGTTATTCATTGCACAACATAGCATTCAAGTAAATGCTAATATGGCTTCTAAAGGTTAAAGTTTCCAGTGCAAGATTTTCCTAGGCAATAGTTTAAAAGACTTGATATTTGCTGAGTAACCCGTGAGAAAGAGCCTCTTATTAAAAGTGTTCTTCCTCCTGGAAAATAGGATTTGCAGAAGCTAGATCCATTCAATAAACATTGAGGGTCTACTATATACTAGGCATTGGGTATGAGACTTTGAGATAGGCCTTTTATCTGATATAGAGATTAAAAGACCACACTGATACCCTTTCCTTTTCCATCTGATTAATGGGAAAGAACACAGTAAGGACTGGTACTCTGAGAGTCTAGAGGGGCAGCACCAGGCCCACCGTTGGAGCCGGGGGCCCAGGAAGTCTTCCTGGAGGAAATGAAAAAGTAGTTGAGTTTTCAGAAATGAGTAAGACCTCATCATCATCATCGTCTATTAACTGTTTTTTACTTGAGGAATTTATGTCATGTAAAAGGTCCGTCTAGCCAAGGCTATGGTTTTTCCAGTAGTCATGTATGGATGTGAGAGTTGAACTGTGAAGAAGGCTGAGCACCAAAGAATTGATGCTTTTGAACTGTGGTGTTGGAGAAGACTCTTGAGAGTCCCTTGGACTGCAAGGAGATCCAACCAGTCCATTCTGAAGGAGATCAGTCCTGGGATTTCTTTGGAAGGAATGATGCTAAAGCTGAAACTCCAGTACTTTGACCACCTCATGCGAAGAGTTGACTCATTGGAAAAGACCCTGATGTTGGGAGGGATTGGGGGCAGGAGGAGAAGGGGATGACAGAAGATGAGATGGCTGGATGGCATCACTGACTCAATGGACATGAGTCTGGATGAACTCCGGGAGTTGGTGATGGACAGGGAGGTCTGGCGTGCTGCGATTCACAGAGTCGCAAAGAGTCAGACACCACTGAGCGACTGAACTAACCTGAACTGAAACTTTCATCTGAAAACCAATATTGATCTTAACTGAAACTTTGTATATTCAAACCATGAGAGTTCCAATTAGAGTGAGTATGCACTTATTCTGAAAACTATGCTTAACTCATAAAGATTGCATTAGCAAATGACATCCCAGAGCAAATGTATCGGGGAATATCTTTAACTATAAGGTGAACACGTGCATGGGTGCTGTAGTTTCTCAGGCTTTGAGAAATTTACTCTATTCCTGGAAATTTGTAGGAGAAGTAGGGAATAATAGAAAGCTATTGACTAGCTAAGCCTTATAGAGACTTCAAATAATGTTTCTGAGTCAAGTAGCTTTTACAATATATTTTAAAATAGTAGCTTTTAAATGGAAAAAAATGTTTCTCATTCTGAGGTTTACTTACATATATACATACAAAGGTAAGACTAATTTCTTAAGCTATAGCTCTTATAAACTAAAATAAATATGTAAATAAAATATAAAATCAACAAAATTACAAATTAAATATAAATTAATGTATAAATCTAATTCAATTTAAATTGAAAACACTAACTAGGTCTCATGTTACTATTTTTGTAAATTTAAATAAAAAACAAAATAACAAAAAGAATATATAATACAAAGATTTGAAAAATATAGACTCAGCCAGACTCTTATATTAAGTGTATATATATATTTTACCACTGTGACAATTAAGGACATTTATTCTATTTTTCTCTTTTCTATCATCTTTACTTGCTACTTCTTACAGTATTATTTCAACCTCATGTAATGTATGTATTCATTTTTCATCACCAACTCCCGGAATTTACCCAAATCCATGTCCATTGAGTTGGTGATGCCATCCAACCATCTCATCCTCCGTGGTCCCCTTCTCCTCCCGCCTTCAGTCTTCCCCAGCATCAGGGTCTTTTCCAATGAGTCGACTCTTTGCATCATGTCACCAAAGTATTGGAGTTTCAGCTTCAGTATCAGTACTTTCAATGGATATTTGGGTTGAATTCCTTTAGGATGGACTGATTTGATCTCCTAAAGAAGAGTCTAAGGGACTCTCAAGATTCTTCTGCAGCACCACAATTCGAAAGCATCAGTTCTTTGTTACTCAGCCTTCTTTATGGTCCAACCCTCACATCCATACATGACCACTGGAAAAACAATAGTTTTGACTATGAAGTTCACTAAATTGCTACATTTGAGTAATATGATAAATTCAAAGACTAAAAGGATTGCTAAATGCTGAGGGTGAAGAGGAAGGTGGATTAAATTTGAGAAAACTGTCCATGCATTGTTATATCTTTATTGATTTCTTGCATGAGAAACTTTCTTCTCTTTGGAAGAAAGGGAAAAATAATTTTGGTGTAAGAATAAATATAGAAGCAAGTAAAAGTGAGAGAAACACAAAGGAAAAATCAAGATGAAATTTTTCTGATATCAGCAGACAAGTTAAGTTGGAGCAAAGCAGGGAGGGGATACAAGAGAAACCTAAACTTATGTGTATTCTGACTTCCTTCGTGAGGGAGAGACCCACAATTCAGGATTCTTCTACCATACTTTGATGTCTGTCATTTATTTTGTCATGAGTTTGAAAGCTTCCGAGAGGGAGAGTAAATGGACAGAGGATGTTTGCAGTTTCCATAGAGATTGTTTGGCAGAAAGACATGGCCATTACCATGGTCTAGTGGTTTTATAACCTATTTTTTCTCAGGCATCTCTCATAGTAATATATAATTTTTTAAACCTCCTTCAGTTCGGTTCAATTCAGTCACTCAGTCATGTCTGACTCTTTGCAACCCCATGGACTGCAACATGCCAGGCCTCCATGTCCATCACCAACTCCTGGAGCTTACTCAAACTTATGTCCGTGGAGTCGGTGAGGCCATCCAACCATCTCATCCTCTGTTGTCCCCTTCTCCTCCTGTCTTCAATCTTTCCCAGCATCAGGGTCTTTTCAAATGAGTCAGTTTTTTGCATCAGGTGGCCAAAATATCGGAGTTTCAGCTTCAATATCAATCCTTCCAATGAACACCCGGGACTGATCTCCTTTAGGATGGACTGCTTCGATCTACTTGCAGTCCAAGGGACTCTCAAGAGTCTTCTCCAACACCACAGCTCAAAAGCATAAATTCTTCAGTGCTTAGCTTTCTTTATAGTCCAACTCTCACATCCATACATAACTACTGGAAAAATCATAGCCTTGACTAGATGGACCTTTGTTGGCAAAATAATGTCTCTGCTTTTGAATATGCTGTCTAGGTTGGTCATGGTTTTTCTTCACAGGAGCAAGTGTCTTTTAAGTTCATGACTGCAATCACTGTCTGCAGTGATTTTGGAGCCCAAGAAAATAAAGTCTGTAACTGTTTCCACTGTTTCCCCACCTATTTGCCATGAAGTGATGGGACTGGATGCCATGATCTTCGTTTTCTGAATGTTGAGCTTTAAGCCAACTTTTTCACTCTCCTCTTTCACTTTCAACAACAGGTTCTTTGTTCTTCTTGGCTTTCTGCCATAATGGTGGTGTCTTCTGCATATCTGAGGTTACTGATATTTTTCCTGGCAATCATGATTCCAACTTGTGCTTCCTCCAGTCCAGTGTTTCCCATGATGTACTCTGCATATATGTTAAACAAGCAGGGTGACAATATACAGCCTTGATGTACTCCTTTTCCTATTTGGAACCAGTCTGTTGTTCCATGTCCAGTTCTAACTGTTGCTTCCTGACCTGCATACAGATTTCTCAGGAGACAGGTCAGGTGGTCTGGTATTCCCATCTCTCTCACAATTTTCCACAGTTGATTGTGATCCACACAGTCAAAGGTTTTGACATAATCAATAAAGCAGAAATAGATGTTTTTCTGAAACTCTGTTGCTTTTTCGATGATCCAGCAGATGTTGGCTAATTGATCTCTGGTTCCTCTGCCTTTTCTAAAACCAGCTGGAACATCTGAAAGTTCATGGTTCATGTATTGCTAAACCCTGGCTTGGAGAATTTTGAGCATTACTTCACTAGCATGTGAGATGAGTGCAATTGTGCAGTTCAGTTCAGTTCAGTTCAGTCACTCAGTCGTGCCCAACTCTTTGCTACCCCGTGAATCGCAGCACGCCAGGCCTCCTTGTCCATCACCAACTCCCGGAGTTCACTCAGACTCACGTCCATTGAGTCCGTGATGCCATCCAGCCATCNTAGATGGGCCTTTGCTGGCAGAGTAATGTTTTTTTCTGCTTTTAAATTTGCTAAGTTGGTCATAACTTTTCTTCCAAGGAGCTACATCTTTTAATTTCATTTCTGCAGTCACCATCTGCAGTGATTTTGCTGCTGCTGCTGCTGCTGAGTCGCTTCAGTCGTGTCCGACTCTGTGCGACCCCATAGACGGCAGCCTACCAGGCTCCCCCGTCCATGGGATTCTCCAGGTAAGAACACTGGAGTGGGTTGCCATTTCCTTCTCCAATGCATGAAAGTGAAAGTGAAGACGCTGAATCCTCTCTGACTATTCGCGACCCCATGGACTGCAGCCTACCAGGTTCCTCTGTCCATGGGATTTTCCAGGCAAGAGTACTGAAGTGGGGTGCCATTGCCTTCTCTGGAAGTGATTTTGAAGCCCCCCCCAAAAGAAAGTCTGTCACTGTTTCCATTGTTTCCTCAGTGATTTGTCATGAAGTGAGAGCCTTTTGATGAAAGTGAAAGAGGAGAGTGAAAAAGTTGGCTTAAAGCTCAACATTCAGAAAGCTAAGATCATGGCATCTGGTCCCATCACTTCATGGGAAATAGATGGGGAAACAGTGGAAACAGTGGCTGATTTTATTTTTCTGGGCTCCAAAATCACTGCAGGTGGTGATTGCAGACATGAAATTAAAATATGCTTGCTCCTTGGAAGGAAAATTATGACCAACCTAGACAGCATATTAAAAAGCAGAGACATTACTTTGCCAACAAAGGTCCATCTGGTCAAGGCTTGGTTTCTACAGTCGTTATGTATGGATATGAGAGTTGGACTATAAAGAAGGGTGAATGCTGAAGAATTGATGCTTTTGAACTGCAATGTTGGAGATAACTCTTGAGAATCTCTTGGACTGGAAGGAGATCCAATCAGTCCATCCTAAAGGAGATCAGTCCTGGGTATTCATTGGAGGGACTGATGTTGAAGCTTAAACTCCACCACTTGTAGCCACTGATGTGGAGAGCTGACTTAGTTGAAAAGACCCTGATCATGGGAAAGATTGAGGGCAGGTGGAGAAGGGGATGATAGAGGATGAGATGGTTGTATGGCATCACCAACTCAATGTATATGGGGTTGAGTGGACTCTGGGAGTTCGTGATCGACAGATGCCTGGAATGCTGAGGTTCATGGGCTCACAGTCAGACACGACTGAGTGACTGAACTGAACTGGACTGATGGGACCAGATTCCACGATCTTAGTTTTCTGAATGTTGAGATTTAAGCTATTTTTTCACTCTCCTCTTTCACTTTCATCAAGAGGCTCTTTATTTATTTTATTTATTGATTTTTACTTTTTTAAAGCTTTTTTATTAAAATATCAAATTTATTTATTTTAATTGGAGTTTAATTACTTTAAAATATTGTATTGGTTTTGCCATACATCAACATGAATCTGCCACAGGTAGTTCTCCTTTGCTTTCTGCCTTAAGGGTGGTGTCATCTGCATATCTGAGGTTATTGGTGATTCTCCTGGCAAACTTGATTCCAGCTTTTGCTTCATCCAATCCAACATTTATCATGATGTACCCTGCACATAAGTTAAATAAGCAGGATAGCAATATACAGACTTGATGCACTCCTTTGAGATCTGAAAACAGTCTGTTGTTTTATGTGCAGTACTAACTGTTACTTCTTGACCTACATACAGATTTCTCAGGAGGTATGTCAGGTGGTCTGGTATTCCTATCTTGAATAATTTTCCACAGTTTGTGGTTATCCACACAGTCAAAGTTAAAACTCAACATTCAGAAAATGAAGATCATGGAATCTGGTCCCATCACCTCATGGGATATAGATGGGAAAACAGTGTCAGACTTCATCTTTTTGGACTCCAAAATTACTGCAGATGGTGACTGCAGCCATGACATTAAAAGACGCTTACTCCTTGGAAGAAGAGTTATGACCAAACTAGATAGCATATTCAAAAGCAGAGAAATTACTTTGCTGACTAAAGTCCGTCTATTCAAGGCTATGGTTTTTCCAGTAGTCATGTATGGATGTGAGAGTTGGACTTTGAAGAAGGCTGAGCGCCAAAGAATTGATGTTTTTGCACTGTGGTGTTGTAGAAGACTCTTGAGAGTCCTTTGGACTGCAAAGAGATCCAACCAGTCCATTCTGAAGGAGATCAACCCTGGGATATCTTTGGAAGGAATGATGCTAAAGCTGAAACTCCAGTACGTTGGCCCACCTCATGCGAAGAACTGACTCATTGGGAAAGACTGTGATGCTTGGAGGGACTTCTAGATAGCATATTCAAAAGCAGAGAAATTACTTTGCTGACTAAAGTCCGTCTATTCAAGGCTATGGTTTTTCCAGTAGTCATGTATGGATGTGAGAGTTGGACTTTGAAGAAGGCTGAGCGCCAAAGAATTGATGTTTTTGCACTGTGGTGTTGTAGAAGACTCTTGAGAGTCCCTTGGACTGCAAGGAGATCCAACCAGTCCATTCTGAAGGAGATCAACCCTGGGATATCTTTGGAAGGAATGATGCTAAAGCTGAAACTCCAGTACGTTGGCCCACCTCATGCGAAGAACTGACTCATTGGGAAAGACTGTGATGCTTGGAGGGACTGGGGGCAGGAGGAGAAGGGGATGACAGAGGATGAGATGACTGGATGGCATCACTGACTCGATGGATGTGAGTCTGAGTGAACTCCAGGAGTTGGTGATGGACAGGGAGGCCTGTCATGCTGTGATTCATGGGGTCACAAAGAGTAAGACACAAGTAAATGACTGCACTGAACTGAATTGAACATAGTCAAAGGACGTAGCATAGTCAATAAACTAGAAATATATTTTTCTGGAATCTCTTGCTTTTTCAATGATCTAATGAATGTTGGAGAAGACTCTGGAGAGTCCCTTGAACTGCTGGGATATCCCACCAATCCATTTTGAAGGAGATCAGCTATGGCATTTCTTTGGAAAGAATGATGCTAAAGCTGAAACTCCAGTACTTTGGTCATCTCATGCAAAGAGTTGAGTCATTGGAAAAGACTCAGATGCTGGGAAGGATTGGGGGCAGGAGGAGAAAGGGACGATAGAGGATGAGATGGCTGGATGGCATCATTGACTCGATGGACATGAGTCTGAGTGAACTCCGGGATTTGGTGATGAACAGGGAGGCCTGGTGTGCTGCGATTCATGGAGTCGCAGAGTCAGACACCACTGAGCAACTGAACTGAACTGAATGAATGTTGGCATTTTGATCTTTGGTTCCTCTAACTTTTCTAAATCCAGCTTGAACATCTGTATGTTCATGGTTCACATACTTTTGAACCCTGGCTTTGAGAATGTTGAGCATTATTTTGCTAGCATGTGAGGAGAATGCAACTGTTCAGTAGCTCGCACATTCTTTGGCATTGCCTTTCTTTGGATTTGGAATGAAAACTGAACTTTTATAGTCCTGTGGCCAATTCTGGGTTTTACAAATTTGCTGGCATGTTAGAGGCAGCACTTTCACAACAACATCTTTTAGGATTTGAAATAACTCGACTTGAATTCCATCACTTCTACTACCTTTGTTTATAGTCATGCTTCCTAAGGTCCTTTTGACTTCATATTCCTAGAAGTCTGGCTCTAGGTGAGTGACAAGCACCATGGTGATTATCTGTGTCATGAAGATTTTTTTTTTCCCTTACAGTTCTTCTGTGTACTTTTTATCACCTAATGTCCTGCCTCTGTTAGGTCCCTACCATTTATGACCTTTATTGTGCCTATATTTTCATGAAAATTCCCTTGGTATCTCTAATTTTCTTTAAAAGATCTCTAGCTTTCCGCATTCTATTCTTTTCCTCTATTGCTTTGCACTGATGAATGACGAAGGCCTTCTTAACTCCCCCTGATATTCTTTGGAACTCTGCATTCAAATGGGCATATTTTTTCTTTTCTCCTTTGTCCTTCACTTCTCTTTTTTTCAAAGCTGTTGTAAGCCTTCCTCAAAGAACCATTTGACATTTTTGCACTTCTTTTTCTTGGGGATTGTTTTTATCTCTGCCTCCTGTATAAAGTCAAGAACCTCTGTCCATAGTTCTTCATGCACTATATCAGATCTTATTGCTTGAATCTATTTCTCACTAACAGTGAACTGTATAGTCATAAGGGAGTTGATCTAGGTCATACCTGAATGGTCTAGTGGTTTACCTACTTTCTTTATTTAACTCGAATTTGGCAATAAAGAGTTCATGAGCTGAGCCATGGTCAGCTCCCTGTCTTGTTTTTGCCAACTGTATAGAGCTTCTCCATCTTTGGCTGAAAACAATATAATCAATTTGGTTTCAAAATTGACCTTCTGGTGATTTCATGTATAGCGTCTTCTCTTATGTTGTTGGAAGAGTGTGTTTGCTATGACCAATGCAAAGTGGAGAAGGGAATGGCAAACCACTTCAGTATTCTTGCCTTGAGAGTGACATGAGCTGTAATTTTATGAGTACTATTAAATTTTCTAATGAATGTTGGAGAAGACTCTGGAGCTTCCCTTAAACTGCTGGGATATCCCACCAATCCATTCTGAAGGAGATCAGCCATGGCATTTCTTTGGAAAGAATGATGCTAAAGCTGAAACTCCAGTACTTTGGTCATCTCATGCAAAGAGTTGAGT
Organism: Aepyceros melampus; assembly: GCA_006408695.1. Taxonomy (NCBI): domain Eukaryota; kingdom Metazoa; phylum Chordata; class Mammalia; order Artiodactyla; family Bovidae; genus Aepyceros; species Aepyceros melampus. The sequence continues at coordinate 77,783 of SJXQ01008484.1, forward strand.
CATTGGAAAAGACTCAGATGCTGGGAAGGATTGGGGGCAGGAGGAGAAAGGGACGATAGAGGATGAGATGGCTGGATGGCATCATTGACTCGATGGACATGAGTCTGAGTGAACTCCGGGATTTGGTGATGAACAGGGAGGCCTGGTGTGCTGCGATTCATGGAGTCGCAGAGTCAGACACCACTGAGCAACTGAACTCAGCCATGGCATTTCTTTGGAAAGAATGATGCTAAAGCTGAAACTCCAGTACTTTGGTCATCTCATGCAAAGAGTTGAGTCATTGGAAAAGACTCGGATGCTGGGAAGGATTGGGGGCAGGAGGAGAAAGGGACGATAGAGGATGAGATGCCTGGATGGCATCATTGACTCGATGAACATGAGTCTGAGTGAACTCTGGGATTTGGTGATGAACAGGGAGGCCTGGCGTGCTGCGATTCATGGGGTCGCAGAGTCAGACACCACTGAGCAACTGAACTGAACTGAATGAATGTTGGCGTTTTGATCTTTGGTTCCTCTAACTTTTCTAAATCCAGCTTGAACATCTGTATGTTCATGGTTCACATACTTTTGAACCCTGGCTTTGAGAATGTTGAGCATTATTTTGCTAGCATGTGAGGAGAATGCAACTGTTCAGTAGCTCGCACATTCTTTGGCATTGCCTTTCTTTGGATTTGGAATGAAAACTGAACTTTTATAGGTCTGTGACCAATTCTGGGTTTTACAAATTTGCTGGCATGTTAAAGGCAGCACTTTCACAACAACATCTTTTAGGATTTGAAATAACTCGACTTGAATTCATCACTTCTACTACCTTTGTTTATAGTCATGCTTCCTAAGGTCCTTTTGACTTCATATTCCTAGAAGTCTGCTTCTAGGTGACAAGCACCATGGTGATTATCTGTGTCATGAAGTTTTTTTCCCTTACAGTTCTTCTGTGTACTTTTTATCACCTAATATCCTGCCTCTGTTAGGTCCCTACCATTTATGACCTTTATTGTGCCTATATTTTCATGAAAATTCCCTTGGTATCTCCAATTTTCTTTAAAAGATCTCTAGCTTTCCGCATTCTATTCTTTTCCTCTATTGCTTTGCACTGATGAATGACGAAGGCCTTCTTAACTCCCCCTGATATTCTTTGGATATGGCCATTCCTGATATGCCCATTCAAATGGGCATATTTTTCTTTTCTCCTTTGTCCTTCACTTCTCTTTTTTTCAAAGCTGTTTTAAGCCTTCCTCAAAGAACCATTTGACATTTTTGCACTTATTTTTCTTGGGGATTGTTTTTATCTCTGCCTCCTGTATAAAGTCAAGAACCTCTGTCCATAGTTCTTCATGCACTCTATCAGATCTTATCACTTGAATCTATTTCTCACTAACAGTGAACTGTATAGTCATAAGGGAGTTGATTTAGGTCATACCTGAATGGTCTAGTGGTTTACCTACTTTCTTTATTTAACTCGAATTTGGCAATAAGGAGTTCATGATCTGAGCCACAGTCAGCTCCCTGTCTTGTTTTTGCTAACAGTATAGAGCTTCTCCATCTTTGGCTGAAAACAATATAATCAATCTGGTTTCAAAACAGACCTTCTGGTGATTTCATGTGTAGCGTCTTCTCTTATGTTGTTGGAAGAGTGTGTTTGCTATGACCAATGCAAAGTGGAGAAGGGAATGGTAAACCACTTCAGTATTCTTGCCTTGAGAGTGACATGAGCTGTAATTTTATGAGTACTATTAAATCTTTTTAAACTTTTAAGCTTTATTAAATTTTATTTCCAATTTTTAAATTTATTTATATTTTAAGCTGGAGCAGCAGTGAAGAGATACCCCACGCCCAAGGTAAGAGAAACCCAAGTAAAATGGTAGGTGTTGCAAGAGGGAATCAGAGGGCAGACACACTGAAACCATACTCACAGAAAACTAGTCAATCTAATCACACTAGGATCACACCCTTGTCTAACTCAATGAAACCAAGCCATGCCTGCGGGGCAACCCAAGATGGGAGGGTCATGGTGGAGAGGTCTGACAGAATGTGGTCCACTGAAGAAGGGAATGACAAGCTACTTCAGTATTCTTGCCTTGAGAACTCCATGAACAGTATGAAAAGGCAAAATGATAGGATACCAAAAGAGAAACTCCCCAGGTCATTAGGTGCTCAATATGCCAGTGGAGATCAGTGGAGAAATAACTCCAGACAGAATGAAGGGATAGAGCCAAAGCAAAAGCAATACACAGGTATGGATGTGACTGGTGATAGAAGCAAGATCCGATGCTGTAAAGAGCAGTATTGCATAGGAACTTGGAATGTCAGGTCCATGAATAAAGGCAAGTTGGAAATGGTCAAACAAGAGATGGCAAGGGTGAACGTCAACATTCTAGGAATCCGCAAATTAAAATGGACTGGAATGGGTGAATTTAACTCAGATGAC
>SJXQ01008484.1:82149-96192 GCA_006408695.1 Aepyceros melampus
AGGTCCGTCTAGTCCAGGCTATGGTTTTTCCTGTGGTCATGTATGGATGTGAGAGTTGGACTGTGAAGAAGGCTGAGTGCTGAAGAATTGATGCTTTTGAACTGTGGTTTTGGAGAAGGCTCATGAGAGTCCCTTGGACTGCTAGGAGATCCAACCAGTCCATTCTGAAGGAGATCAACCCTGGGATTTCTTTGGAAGAAATGATGTTAAAACTGAAGCTCCAGTACTTTGGCCTACCTCATGCGAAGAGTTGACTCATTGGAAAAGACCCTGATACTGGGAGGGATTGGGGCCGGGAGGAGAAGGGGATGACCAAGGACGAGATGGCTGGATGGCATCACAGACTCAATGGACGTGAGTCTGAGTGAACCCCAGGAGTTGGTGATGGACAGGGAGGCCTGGTGTGCTGGGATTCATGGGGTCACAAAGAGTCGGACACGACTGATTGACTGAATGGAATGGAATTAGTTTATAATATTGTAGTGGTTTTGCCATACATGCAAAATCCACCATGGGTATACTTGTGTTCCACAGCTTGAACTTCACTCTCACCTTTCTCCCCATGCCATCCCTCTGGGTCATCCCAGTGCACCAGCCCTGAGCATCCTGTCTCATGCACTGAACCTGGACTGGTGATCCATTTCCCACATGATAATATACATGTTTCAATGCAATTATCTCAAATCATCCCACCATCGTCCTCTCCCACAGAGTCTAAAAGTCTGTTTTATACATAACTGAATGGAATGGAATTAGTTTATAATATTGTAGTGGTTTTGCCATACATGCAAAATCCACCATGGGTATACTTGTGTTCCACAGCTTGAACTTCACTCTCACCTTTCTCCCCATGCCATCCCTCTGGGTCATCCCAGTGCACCAGCCCTGAGCATCCTGTCTCATGCACTGAACCTGGACTGGTGATCCATTTCCCACATGATAATATACATGTTTCAATGCAATTATCTCAAATCATCCCACCATCGTCCTCTCCCACAGAGTCTAAAAGTCTGTTTTATACATCTGTGTCTCTTTTGCTGTCTCCCATATAGGGTTATCACCAACATCTTCCTAAATTCCCTATATATGCATTAGTATACTGTATTGGCGCTTTTCATTCTGGCTTACTTCACTCTGTATAATAGGCTGCATTTTAATCCACCTCGTTAGAACTGATACAAATGTATTCTTTTTTAATGGCTGAGTAATACTCCATTCTGTATATGTACCACAGCTTTCATATCCATTCATCTGCTGATGGACATCTGATTGCTTCCATGTCCTGACTATTATAAACAGTATTGCAATGAACATTGGGGTACATATGTCTCTTTCAATTATGATTTCCTCAGTGTGTATGCCCAACAGTGAAATTGTTGGGTCATATGGCAGTTCTATTTCCAGTTTTTTTTTTTTTTTAATGAATCTCCACACTGTTCTCCATAGTGGCTATACTAGTTTCCATTCCCACTTAGAGTAAGAGGATTCCCTTTTATCCACACCCTCTCCAGCATTTATTGCTTGTTAACTTTTGGATAGCAGGCATCTGACTGATATGAAATGGTACCTCACTGTAATTTTCATTTGCATTTCTCTGATAATGAGTGATGTTGAGCATCTTTTTATGTATTTGTTAACCATCTGAATGTACTCTTTGGAGAAATGTCTGTCTAGTTCTTTGGCTCATTTTTTGATTGGTTCATTATTTTTCTGGAATTGAGCTATAGCAGTTGCTTATATATTTTTGAGAATACTTATTTGTCAGTTTCATTTGTTACTACTTTATCCTGTTCTGAATGCAGTCTTTTCACCTTGATTATAGCTTCCTTCATTGTGCAAAAGCTTTTCAGTTTAATTAGGTTCCATTAGTTTATTTTTGCTCTTATTTCTACTTGCTGGGGGTCCAGGCCCAGTGGATCCAGAGAATTTGAAGGGTGGACAGAGTTGGTGAGGAAAAACTTACTTATTTAGAACTATAAAGGGAGATTAGTAAAGAATAGTATAGTAGGAAAATTATTGGAGAAAAGAGGCTGAATAACTTGGTTTACACAGAAAGCTAATAAAACCTCAAGACAAGAGGTTTGCACCATCTATGTAGGCAACCAGCACCCGTTTGTATAGTGGAGTTTGCCCCGCCTTGGGCTCCCTCTCGTGTGGATCTTAGAAGCCAGGGCAAATAAGTAGACATGGCAAGCCTCCACGCCCCAGATGGGAATTCAGCCTGAAAAGGAGAGGAGAAAAGACCACATGGGGGAAACTAGTCATTCCAGTGACTGACCCATCCTTTATTGTACAGGAAAGCTTTTTATACTTTTCATTGTACATAGAGATCAATAAATAAAACAAAGTTATTCAGCATCAGCAGCCCTGACTCTTATCAAGACCAGGCTTTCTCTCTGCATACCTAGCTGTATACAAAGTCTTAGGTGATTTACATCATCTTCTGGCCAGAAGGCCAATTAACATTTTACAGCCCTTTTCTGATAATGGTCTGCCAACCAGAAAACTTATTTGCCTTAATAGTGTTGTTCTTTCCCAAAATCTGGTACAACTCTCAGAAAGCACTAAATAAAGTTACATTCTTACATAGCAAGGACACAAAAATTTATAACAAAGAAAGAGGAGTACAGTGATTTATAACAAAGAGAAAGTTCACTAACTCAAAATCTAATGTTGCTAACATCAAAACTACTATATTCCTTTTTCTATATCCCAATTACATTGATTAATATCCTCCAGGTGTCTAAAATATAAAGAATATGGAAGCCTGGCAGCAGTCATTGACTCAACAGTGAAACCAATCACCAATATAATTTTTAGCTTTTTTGAAAATCTAAAACATCTTTAAGATGTTTTAAGCTTCATGCCTCTTGCAGTTGGGGGGCTGTAAACAATCACAAGTTGTAAAAGTCCAGGGGAAACTGTCAGGCAAGTGAGACAGCCATCAGAAGGATTTGAGCTGAACCATTCCTTTCATATGCAGGAGACCTGTTGGAGCTCTAAGTTAAGTTTTTCCAGAGAAAGATGGTCGGGGATAGCCCCCTGTAATGTCAGAAGTGTATAGTATAGCAGACAGTAAACAGACAGTTTTTGGTTTTTGGGTAGATGCTCAGGCAGAGGACCCCTTGAGACCTGACTCACCTTGCCCTGTCAGGTCTCTCTGCATGACCTTGTCATGGGTGGGATCTCCATTGCTGCTCCTGGCATACTACCCTTGGAGGTGGGCCATAGAGGATCATGCTGTGGTTTATGTCAGAGGGTGTTTTGCCTATGTTTTCCTCTGGGAGTTTTATAGTTTCTGGTCTTACTTTTAGATCTTTAATCCTTTTTGAGTTCATTTTTATGTATGGTGTTAGAAAGTGTTCAAGTTTCTTTCTTTTACAAGTGATTGACCAGTTTTCTCAGCACCACTTGGTAAAGAGATTGTCTTTCCTCTATTGTATATTCTTGCCACCTTTGTCAAAGATAAGGTGTCCATAGGTGCATTGATTTATCTCTGGGCTTTCTATTTTGTTCCATTGATCTATATTTATGTCTTTATGCCAGTACCATACTGTCTTAATGACTAGTTTTGTAGTGTAGCCTGAAGTCAGGCAGGTTGATTCCTCCAGTTCCATTCTTTCTCAAGATTGCTTTGACTATTCTAGGTGTTTTGTATTTCCATACAAATTGTGAAATTATTTGTTCTAGTTCTGTGAAAAATACTGTTGGTAGTTTGATAGGGATTGCATTGAATCTGTAGATTACTTTGCATAGTATACTCATTTTCACTATATTGTTTCTTCCAGTCCATGAATATGGATTATTTCTCCATCTATTTGTGTCTTCTTTGATTTCTTTCATTAGTGTTTTATAGTTTTCTATATATAGGTCTTTTGTTTCTTTAGGTAGATATATTCTTAACTATTTTATTATTTTCACTAGATGGTGAATGGGATTGTTTCCCTAATTTCTATTTCTGTTTTCTCATTGTTACTTTATAGGATTGTAAGGGATTTCTCTGTATTAATTTTATATCCTGCAAATTTACTATATTCATTGATTAGTTCTAGTAACTTTCTGGTGGGGTCTTTAGGGTTTTCTATGTAGAGAAGCATGTCATGTGAAAACAGTGAGAGTTTTACTTCTTCTTTTCCAATCTAGATTCCTTTTATTTCTTTTTCTGCTCTGATTGTTGTGGCCAAAACTATGTTGAACACTAGTGGTGAAAGTGGGCACCGTTGTTCCTGACTTTAGGGAAAATGCTCTCAATTTTTTACCATTGAGGGTAATGTTTGCTGTGGGTTTTTCATATATAGCTTTTATTATGTTGAGGTATGTTCCTTCTGTTCCTGCTTTCTGGAGAGTTTTTTTCTTTTTTTAAATCATAAATGGATGTTGAATTTTGTCAAAAGCACTCTCTCCATCTATTGTGATAATCATATGGTTTTTATGTTTAAATTTGTTAATGTGGTGTATTATGTTGATTGACTTGTGGATATTGAAGAATCCTTGCATCCCTGCAATAAAGCCCACTTTGTATATATGATCTTTTAAATATGTTTTTGGATTCTGTTTGTTAGAATTTTGTTAAGGATTTTTGCATCTATATTCATCAATGATATTGGCCTGTAATTTTTTTTTTTTTTTTGGTTGCATCTTTGTCTGGTTTTGGTAAGCTTTTTTTTTTTTAAGCCGCTATTTTATTTCCTTTTTACGTTTCTGCCTCCAACTTAGATTGTGATTCACTACAGTGGTTTTTTTTTAATTTTATTATTTATTTTATTTATCATTATATTTGCTTTTCTAATTGTTCTTTTATTACTATAGTTATTATTTAATATATATAAATCCTTTTCAGGTCTGTTCAGTTGCTAAGTTATATCTGAATCTTTGCAACCCCATGGACTGCAGCACATCAGGGCTCCCTGTCCATCACAAACTCCTGGAGTTTGTGTCATCATATCCATAAGTCTGTGATGTCATCCAACCATCTCATCCTCTGCAATCCCCATCTCCTGCCTTCAATTTTTCCGAGCACCAGGATATTTTCAATGAGTCAGTTCTTTGATTCAGGTGGGCAAATAGTGGAATTTCAGCTTCAGCATCAGCTCTTCCAATGAATATTCAGGACTTCCTGAATTTCCTTTAGGATTGACTGGTTAGATGTCCTTGAAGTCCAAGGAACTCTTGAGAGTCTTCTACAACACCATAGTTCAAAAGAATGAATTATTTGGTGCTTAGCTTTCTTTGCTTGTCAACTATAATATCCATACATGGCTACTGGGAAAACCATAGCCATGACTAGGTGAACTTTTGTTGTCAAAGTAATGTCTCTCCTTTTTAATATTCTGCATAGCTTTTCTATAGCTTTTCTTCCAAGGATAAAGTGTGTTTAATTTCATGGTTGTAGTCACCATCTGCAATGATTTTGGAGCCCCAAAATATAAAGTCTATCACTGTTTTCATTGTTTCCTCATCTATTTGAAATGAAGTGATGAGACCAGATGCCATGATCTTGAGTTTTCTAAATGTTGAATATTAAGCCAATGTCTTCACTCTCCTCTTTCACTTTCAACAGACTTCTCAGTTCCTCTTCACTTTCTGCCATAAAGCTACTTTCATCTGCATATCTGAAGTTATAGATGTTTCTCCTGACATTCTTGATTCCAGTCTGTGCTTCATCATGCCCAGCATTTCACATGATGCACTCTGCATATAATTTAAATAAGCAGTGTGACAATATTACAGCCTTGGCATACTTCATTTACAATTTGGAACCACTCCATTTTTCCACATCCAGTTCCTACTGTTGCTTCTTAACTTTCATCCATGTTTCTCAGGAGGAAGATAATGTGGTCTGGTATTCCTATCTCTTGAATAATTTTCCATATTTTGTTGTGATTCACACAGTCAAAGGCTTTGATGTAGTCAATAAAGCAGAAGTAGATTTTTTTCTGGAATTGTCTTGCTTTTTCTATGATCTAGTGAATGTTGGAAATTTAATTTTTGGTTCCTCTGCCTTTTCTAAATCCAGTTAGAACATTTGGAAGTTCTCAGTTCACATATTATTGAACCCTCATTGGAGACTTTGAGCTTTATCTTGCTAGCATATGAGATGAGTGAAATTGTGTGGTACATTAAACACACTTTGACATTGCATTTCTTTGGGATTGGAATAAAAACTGACCTTTTCTATCTACCTGTATTTAGCTTTACTTTTCTATTATTTCTTTTCTTCCTTTTATTTCTTTTTTACATCATGTTTGTTTGCCTATCTTCCTTTTGTTTATTTATTCCCCATTTGGCACCTTGGTTTTGTTTTGTTTTCAATTTGTGCTTTAGGTTTCTTTCTTTTTTTTTTTTTTTTGGTACCATTTGTGGTTTCCTTTGCTCACTGAGTCACTGTCTTGTATTCTCCCTCTCTCTCTCACTCTCTTTTGGACTGTTGTATTTGTTTATATATGTATGTATATGTTCCATTTTTTGTTTTTATTTGCCTGAATATGTGTTCCCAAAATCTGCTGTTCATCTTTTGTTTGTTTGTTTGTTTTGTATATTTCTTTCAATCCACTTTAATACCTTAACAAATCATCAGGGGAATGTGAGTGCTCCTACAGGAGATTGGGCTCTGAGACTTTGGAATCAGAGCACTGAATACAAAACTATATTCTGCTAGAGAACTTCTAAATCCTAGAAGTATTAATTAGTGAGAACTCCAACAAAGGCCTCTGCCCTGTATTCAAGACAGTCCATTACCCAACTGCCAGAAGTACCCTCTACAGGACGCCTCATCCAAACAAAAAACAAGACAAAAATGCAAATCCAGACAGGATCACAATCTTATACAGGCCTGCTCATCAGAGTTGTGGGGGAAACTCATCTTCTCCCAACAGAACACAAGCACAAGTCACACCCTATATGAAACTTACACTAACAACCAAACTTTCCATTTATGGGCATAAACCAAAAGGAAGGACTTTGACCTTGAATAGTAGGAAAGGAGACCTAGAACACAATATGGTAAAAAGAAAAGAAAGACATAAATATTGAACAGATGAAAGAACAAGCTAGAAACACAAGACCAAATAAATGAATAATAAATAGGCAAAACACCTGATGATAGTACTTTGAGATATTAAAGATGATTCAAAATCTCGAAAATAAAATGGAGAAAATATCAGAATCAATTAACCCATTTAATGAAGACCTAAAATAAATAAATAATTAACAAGAAGAGACAAACAACACAAATGCTGACATTAAAAAATATCTGGAAAGAATTAGTAGCAGAATATCTGCGGCAGAAGAACACATAAGTGAACTGGAAGATAAAATGCTGGCAATAACTGCTGAAGAGCAGGATAAAGGGAAAATAATGAAAACAATTGAAGGTAGTATCAGAAACAACTAGGATAATCTTATATACACAAATATTTTAATTATAGAGGCCCCAGAAAACAGAAAAAGAAACGTTCTGAGAAATTTCTGAATATACTATAGTCAAAAATTCCCCAATATGGGCAAAGAAATTCAAGCAAGTTCAAGAAGCACAGAGAATCCCATACAGCATAAACCCAAGGAGAACCATGCCAAGATATATACTGATCAAACTAAAGATTAAAAGCAAAGAACATTAAAAGCAACAAAGGAAAATAGCAAGTAGCATACAAAGGTTAATAGCTAACCTTTCAGCAGAAACTCTGCTGGGCAGAAGTTAAAGGCGAGCTATATTTAAATTCAGTTAAGTTCAGTCGCTCAGTCATGTCCAAGTCTTTGTTATCCTATGAACCACAGGACAGCAGGTCTCTCTGTCCATCACCAACTCCAGGAATTTACCAAAATTCATGTCCGTTGAGTCGGTGATGTCATCTAACCATCTCATCCTCTGTTGTCCCCTCCTCCTCCTGTCTTCAGTCTTTCCCAACATCAGGTCTTTTTGAGTCAGCTCTTCGAAATAGGTGGCCAATATTTAAATTACTGAAAGGGAAAATCTATAATCAAGATTACTCTGCCCAGCAAGATTCTTATTCAAAATTGATGGAGAAATCAAAAATTTTGCAGACAAGCAAAAGTTAAGAGCATCTAATACCATTAAATCAGTTTTACAACAAATATTGTATGGACTTCTATGACAGGAAACACAGAGGAGGCGAAAAACACTACAAAATCAAATCCCAAACAATCAAGAAAATGGCAGTAGGAATATATATATATATATATATATAATTGCTTTAAATATAAATAGAGTAAATACTCCAACAAAAGACACAGACTGACTGAATGGAAACAAAAACAGACTCCATGTATAGGTGGTCCAAAAGAGACCCACTTCAGACCTAAAGACACATACTGACTGAAAGCGAAAGGTTGGGAAAATATATTCCATGCAAATGAAAATCAAAAGAAAGTTGAATTAGCCATCCTCATGTTGGACAACATGAACCTTAAAACAAATAATATTGTAGAGATAAAGAAGAACACTATATAAATATCAAGGATGAATCCAAGAGGAAGATGTAACAATTGTAAATTTTTATGCACCCAACATAGGATCACCTCAATACTTAATGCAAACACTAAGAGGCCAAAAGGAGAAATGACAGTAGCACAATAATATTATGGGACTTTAACACCCCACTTAACCAATGGGCAGGTCATCAAACCAGAAAATCAATAGAGAAACCCAAGCCTTAAATGATACTTTAGATGAAATGAACCTAATTGATATCTTCTGACATTGCATTCAAATGCAGGAGAATACACTTTATGGTCAAGTGCACTTGAAGCATTCTTCAAGATAGAGCACATCTTAAAAATGAACCTTAAAATAAATAATATTGTAGAGATAAAGAAGAACACTATATACCTATCAAGGATGAATCCAAGAGGAAGATGTAACAATTGTAAACTTTTATGCACCCAAAATAGGATCACCTCAATACTTAATGCAAAACTAAGAGACCAAAAGGAGAAATTGACAGTAGTACAATAATATTAGGGGACTTTAATACCACACTTAACCAATGGGCAGTTCATCAAACCAGAAAATCAATAGAGAAACCCAAGCCTTAAATGATACTTTAGACGAAATGAACCTAATTGATATCTTTTGACATTGCATTCAAATGCAGGAGAATACACTTTATGGTCAAGTGCACTTGAAGCATTCTTCAAGATAGAGCACATCTTGGCTCTAAATACATTGAGCTTCAGTAAATTTAAGAAAACTGAAGTCATATCAAACTTCTTTAAGACTAGATATCAATTACATGAAAAATAAACTAAAAATCACAAATTCATGGAGATTAACAAATTCATTCCTAAAGAGTGAACAGGTTACTGAAAAATTCAAAAGATAAAAAAAAAAAATGCCTAGAAGCAAATGACAGTGAAAACATAATGGCTCAAATCCTATGGGATATAACACAAGTAGCTCTAAGAAGGAAGTTTATAGTAATACAATCCTACTTAAAGAAACAAGAAAAAAAATCAAATAAATCCTCTAGAGTATGGATTAAAATAATTCTAGATTAATGGAAATAGAAACAAAAATAAACAAGTGGGAACTAATTAAACTTAAAAACCTTTGCACGGTGATGGAATCTATAAGCAAGGCACAAAGACAAAAGAAAAAAAATAATAGCAAAAGAAACAACTAACAAAGAATTAACTTCCTACTTAGATAAACAGTTAATACAAATCAGTACCAGAAGTACAAACAACCCAATTAAAAAATAGACAAAAGTTCTAAACAAACAGTTCTCCACAGAAGACATAGAAATGGCACTTGAAAAGATGCTCAATATCACTCATTATTAGAGAAATGAAAATAATAACTTTAGTGAGATATTATCTCATACCATTCATGGTAGCACTTTTTAGGCAGGTGGATAAGGAGTTCATGAGACCACTGATGTAGTCACCGAAGTCCTGGAATTTACAGCCTTGTTACCAACACCAAATCAAGAGCTAAAATCTGGTCAGTTGATAACACTGGAGACATAGGAACTGGTTTCTTTAATGTTGTCAGGAAACCAACCGTTTTACAAAATCTAAGAAAGACAAATTGATCTCATCTTATACGAAAACTATTTTTAGTAATAGGTAAAAAAGTATATAATAAAATGTCTTAAAAGTTGTAGGTGAGTCTCTTTCTACCCCCTTTTGATGTCTATGCCAGAAACTGTCTTTGCTATAACTCTAAATAAAATGGGTACACTGCTGCAAAGATCTGAACAACTGTGGTCTTTTGGTCCCGGATTAAAAGATTTTCTTTGGAGACTTCAAACCCGTAGCCAATACTGAACGTTAAGGGACAATCAGAAAGATCATCATCAAAAACATCTATATTAATACTAAATGCTGAACAGGGTATAGAGACAAGGAACCCTCTTGCACTGTTGGTGGGAATATAAAGCGATACTGCCATTATGGAAGATAGTATGCAGATTCTTTAAAACCTGGAAATAAAACCACCGAAAATAGAAAGACAAATATCATATATTAATACATATATGGAATCTATAAAGATGGTATGGATGAATCTATTTGCAGGGCAACAATGGTGACATAGACATAGAGAACATATTTTTGAACATGGGGGAGGGAAGGTGAATGTGGGACAAATGGAGAGTGTAGCATGAAACATACACACTAACATACATAAAATATGTAAAATATATAGCCATATATAAATGGAAATTTCCTGGGTGCAAACTCAAATCAGGGCTCTGTATCAACCTGAAGGGGTGGGATGCAGAAGGAGGTTCGAGACACAGGGGACATATATACACCTATGGCTGGTTTTTGGTGATATTTGACAGAAAACAACAAAATATTGTAAAGCAATTATCCTTCAATTTAACAGAAATAAATTTGAATATCTATATTAACATACATTCAAAATAATATACTATTATATGTGTGTGTGTGTGTATATATAATCAAGATAACACAAGAAATATATGAAAATAGAAATAAAATGGAGAGAGTAGTCTTGCACCTCCTTAGGATGCCCTGCCAACACGTGGTAGTCTCTGAGTGCTGTGGGGCAGCTCAAACTGTAATCTGATCGTGCTTCTGTGTGATCTTGCCTTCATTGTCCACAACTGTCAATGTCCTTTTAAATATTCTATTGACAAAGGGCCTACCTAGTTGATCTTTTGGATGTAATCTGCAGCTTGTACAGTTGGTGGGACAGTTTTGGATCCTCTTCCTTAAAAACTATGACTCTGGAGTTCAACTGTGATTTTATCCCTGCCCTTACATGTACTCATCCACAGTAGCTTGCTCCTGAGGCTGTCCTGGAGGACTTGGCTCTGCCCCAGTGAGGACCAGTGTGGAGATGGAGCAGCTGCTTGGATCACATGGGCCCTGCAAGTGCCAAGTACACTGGGAGACAACAGCCATAGACCCAGGAGATATGGTGCAATTATGGTTTTTCTGGTGTCTAGGAGCAGCTCTGTCCCTGTGAGGATTGTGCATGGAGATGGCACTGCTTTTTGGATAGCAGGAAATATTTTGGTACCAGATGTGCAGGAAACTAGTGGTCATAGGTGCAGGAGATAGTGTGCTATTAGTAACTTCTAGCTTGTGGAAGCTGGTGTTCAAAGGGCTTCCCTGATTAGTTGTTGTCCTGTTGCTTGATATAGAAGGCACACAAAGGGCACCCCTGACTGGGAGCCTTCTCTATTTCTCAGTGTAACAGGCACTTAAAATCTATCTTGTCTGGGGTCTTTCTCTGTCAGTCAGCTGCCAGCATTGGCTAGTGGCAAGAGAGAGAGAGGATGCAGTGAGGGTTCCATCCCTTGAATATGACTCAGTGTTGTTGTCCTGGCTCCATGGCTGTTCATCTGTCTCCAGAGGCATTTCCCACTGTGATCTCCTCTTATGTCCTTTCAGGCCATTTCCCCACAGTCAAAAGGAGATCTAACCCTGTGCTTGTTCTCCAATCCCTATGTTTCAGCTCCCAGCTGCCAGACATTCCAGGGGACTTATGTTTCTCACTGATGCATGTAGGTTGTGGAATGGATTGCTTCTGTGGTTATCATTCCATTCAAACTGTAACAGTTCAGCTGCTTCACTTCCCCAGCAGGCTTAAAAGTCTCCCCTCTGTCCCAAAATATCACTTCTGTGTGGAGAGTAACACACTCTGCAGCAAAAGAAATTGAATGGTTTTATGAAGACCTACAAGACCTTTTAGAACTAACACCCAAAAAAGATGTTCTTTTCATTTCAGGGGACTGGAATGCAAAAGTGGAAAGTGAAGAAACACCTGGAGTAACAGGCAAATTTGGCCTTGGAATGTGGAATGAAGCAGGGCAAAGACTAATAGAGTTTTGCCAAGAAAATGCATAAGTGTTCATAGCAAACACCTTCTTCCAACAACACAAGAGAAGACTCTACACATTGACATCATCAGATGGTCAACATCAAAATCACATTGATTACATTCTTTGCAGCCAAAGATGGAGAAGCTCTATACAGTCAACAAAAACAAGATGAGGAACTGACTGTGGCTCAGATCATGAATTCTTTATTACCAAATTCAGATTTAAATTTAAGAAAATAAGGAAAACCTCTAGACCATTCAGGTATGACCTAAATCAAATCCCTTATGATTATACAGTGGGGACAAGAAATAGATTTAAGGGTCTAGATCTGATAGATAGAGTGCCTGATGAACTATGGAATGAGGTTCGTGACATAGTAGAGGAGACAGGGATCAAGATGATCCCCATGGGGGAAAAAAAAAAGCTGTCAAGGGAGACCTTACAAATAGCTGTGAAAAGAAGAGAGGTGAAAAACAAAAGAGAAAAGGAAAGATATAAGCATCTGCATGCAGAGTTCCCAAGAATAGCAAGAAGAGATAAGAAAGCCTTCTTCAGCGATCAGTGCAAAGAAATAGAGGAAAAGAACAGAATGGGATAGACTAGAGATCTCGTCAAGAAAATTAGAGATACAAAGCGAACATTTCATGCAAGGGCTTGATAAAGGACAGAAATAGTATGGACCTAACAGAAGCAGAGGATATTAAGAAAGGTAGCAAGTATACACAGAAGAAATGTACAAAAAAGATCTTCATGACCTGGATAATCACGATGATGTGATCACTCATCTAGAGCCAGACATCCTGGAATGTGACATCAGGTGGCCCTTAGAAAGTATCACTATGAACAAAGGTAGTGGAGGTGATGGAATTCCAGTTGAGCTATTTCAAATCCTGAAAGATGATGCTCTGAAAGTGCTTCACTCAATATGCCAGCAAATTTGGGAAACTCAACAGAGGCCACAGGACTGGAAAAGGTCAGTTTTCATTCCAATCCCAAAGAAAGGCAATGCCAAAGAATGCTCAAACTACAACACAATTGCATTCATCTAACATGCTACTAAAGTAGTGCTCAAAATTCTCCAAGCCAGGCTTCAGCAATATGTGAACCATGAACTTCCTGATGTTCAAGCTTGTTTTAGAAAAGGGAGAGGAACCAGAGATCAAATTGCCAACCTCTGCTGGATGATGAAAAAAGCAAGAGAGTTCCAGAAAAACATATATTTATTGCTTTATTGACTATGCCAAAGCCTTTGACTCTGTTGGTCATAATAAACTGTGGAGAATTCTGAATGAGATGGGAATACTAGACCACTTGACCTGTCTCTTGAGAAATCTGTATGCAGTTCAGGAAGCAACATTTAGAATTGGACATGGAACAGACTGGTTCCAAATAGGAAAAGAAGTATGCCGAGGCTGTGTATTGTCACCCTGCTTATTTAACTTCTATGCAGAGTACATCATGAGAAACGCTGGACTGGAAGAAACACAAGCTGGAATCAAGATTGCTGGGAGAACTATCAATAAACTCAGATATGCAGATGACACTATCCTTATGGCAGAAAGTGAAGAGGAACTAAAAATCCTCTTGATGAAAGTGAAAGAGGAGTGTGAAAAAGTTGCCTTAAACCTCAACATTCAGAAAACAAAGATCATGGCATCTGGTCCCATCACTTCATGGGAAATAGATGGGGAAACAGCAGAAACTGTCAGACTTTTTAGAGGAGCTGGGG